>JAWQUT010000066.1:789187-804455 GCA_033807755.1 Ellobium chinense | reverse complement strand
AAATGGGACAGTCGTGGAGGAACAGACAGTTGTTGAAACTTGTGTCGAGAGCCAAAAAGTGTTGGTCGACATCTAATTACCCACTCAAGATCATGCAGATCACGCAAGAGTGTCTGAATGATCAGATTCTGAACCTTGTCATGAATGGCGACATCGATATTTTAGAAGAAACACAAAGAAAGAGTAAAAACAGAATGCAGCTCTGTAAAGTTCTGGGCTGACAAAGTTCACCTGGATATCTTATCTATGTCCTGGGTCATGCTGGCACGCGCAGAAAATGAGCGAGATGAGTACCTTGTGGGACAAGCGGTGAAGCGAAAGATCGTCTCTGTGGACAGTGCAGAGGTAGAAATGGCACACGGATGGAACTGAGAATGAATGACATAATTATGTACAGTAACATTTTCAGGACTCTTGAAGTAGTCATAGCATCAGAGTCAGGGCTAGCGGAAAGTTCGCTCAGACAATCGCCAAGCATATCGCTACCGTTAAGACAAGCGCCAGAATTCTCGGCTGGTTCATTGTTGGAGAGACTATGTACTTAAGGGTTTGCTCCGAACAACTCAAGCAAGAAAAATACAGAATAGAAAGCATGAGTGAAAGGAAAAAGGAAAAACTGAAAGAATCGTGAAATCACAAGTGTGTGGTGGCATCCATTTGTTGAGGAATGGACTTAATTTGTCAAGTTTGCAAGTTTTTACAACTTTTCCAAATTCCGATGGATGGATGGATGGATGGATGGATGGATGGATGGATGGATGGATGGATGGATGGGGATCCCAACATCATAGCTGGTTCTAAATGGCAATAAAATCCATTGAGAAATGTCCACAGAATCTACACAGATGACAAAAATGAACAAAACAACTCTCAAATACAGCAGCAGAACAGTATAAACCTGAAAAAACATCAGATATTTAGCCTCCGAAAAATTACAATAGATAAATATTCTACAATTTTTCTGGAAAATATTCATGTTTGAACTGCCTATTTTACGCTGGCCTCAGGGGTTGTAGACATTTACTTATGGAACTCGCTGAAATGGCTTATGCTTGCAGCAAGTACAAGGGCTGATGGAAATGTTTTCTTCTTAACTATAACAGCTTGTTGAATGATTATTTATTTAATCAGTCATTTTCTGTGCAATCCTCACCCACTTCTCCCTCTGAGAATCCGGCACTCAGATGCCGCGGGCGATGAACTTTTCATATCTTTGATGAAATCATTTCTGCAGAAGGAACCCTGTTTTCTGCCATGATCTATCTCGCGTTTTATTTGTTTAGAAATGTCGTTAGATTGTTTGGAAATGTGGCATATAATGCTATATATTATTATCCATCAGCCTTCTGTCAAGGCTTTTAAGCAGAGAGTGACTGGGTGGTCATTATCCTTAAAGTAAGTAGAGGGATGAGGAAGGAGAATTATAAGTAAAGGTATTATAGTGGAGCGAAGAAGGAAAAAGAGGGAAGTCACAGAAAGAGCTCAGCATACTGAAGAGAATGGATACGCTGAGGGGAGCGGAAATTATAAGAGATAGGTAATTATTGTTCCTACAAAATAAGCATCTCACCATAGGCCATGTCAGTAAGGAATCAAGTGCGGCCTAGTTTTTCTCGCACAATGGGATTTATTCCGTCAGGAACAGTCCTGAAATACCAGAGCATGTCCTGCAGGACTGTACTCTTCACAGGACTGCAAGACAAAACACTGGCCCAATTCAATGGAACTAATCTCAAAGCTACCGGGCAGTGGGGCTGACATGTACCTGATGACCCAGTTCCTGGTCCACATTAAATCACGTGATCTGGATCCCAGAAGAAGCAGAAAGAGAAGAAGGGGAATCATATGACGGAAGAAGTCGATGGAAGATATTTTTACAATCATTAAAAAAAAATAAAAAACAACTAATGTGAAGAATGACAAGACAGAAAGAAGGAATTGTAGCCGGAAAACATAATAAAAACTTAGCAATATCCAAGAACTCTCCCACATATTACTGAAATTATATATGATTCTGCCCACGTGTGAAACAAAACATTTTGAAAAATATATAATGGATTATCTCTAAAAAAAATGGCCAACGTTTCGTGATTTGACTCTTTCCAGCGAATATGAGCCTGAAGACCAGAAGCAGAAAAAGAAACTGAGCACCTCCCACATACTGGTTAGTTTAGGGTTGAAGACATCGTTATGGGTAGGACTAGGGAAGAAAAAGAAAGATCACCTTTCAGACTGTCCTTAGACATTATCATTGTCTCCCCTAACTTATATGACTCGAAGAAAACACTGCTAACCCACATTCAAGAACCAGGTAGGAGGATCCTTAGACACTGCCAAACACGGCAAGGGTAAAAGAGATTAAAATACATATGGATTATGTTCCCTAATTTCAGTCTGTGCACTCAGCACTAACCAGTGGCGGCTCTTCAACAGGTGCAACCCGTATGGGGCCGGGTGAGATTTAGCTCAGAATATAAATTATAACTGATGTCCACAAATAAAGAGACCAAGTTAAATCCTGAGATCCTTATAGTCCTTCATTCTTTGCATTTCTTTTGTCTTTCTGCTTTAATGCTATATTCAGAATACAGCCATGCAACTTTGTTACAGCTGTAAAGAGCAACAGCAGTGGATTTAATATAGATCTGTTAGGTTATTTCGTATTTTGAAGAAAAAGCGAGGCGCCGGGGAGATTGCACTGGTAGTTCTGAGGGGTCAAGAGCCGCCACTGATTTGCTTTTATTATTAAGTCATCACAGAATTCTTTGAGCTATCTTGCTGCTATATGAAAGCAATATTGTGTGCGTGCTGCAGTTGTTGGCTAATATGTTTTGAATATTGTTGTTTTGCTCTGACGTGGCATTATACTCACACATTTTCACACTCTGTAGCTATCTTAGTGAGTCTGTCCTTATGCGACCATCTCTCACAAAAACCTAACGTCACCGCGGGGAAATTTTAAACAAAAGATTTAAAATAATGAATCAAGAGCAGCTTACCTTCCCTCCAATAGCGGTCAGCAAGAAAATCCACAAAATGTAATCCTCTCCCCTGGTGGCAGTGTAGTGTAGACGTTACTTATTGTCTCCCTCTACCACAGATCAGCACTTCCTAACTCCGTCAATTTGCCTCCTCACCGTCCCATGGGCGAGATACCAGCATCAATAATTTACCAACGCAAAATGTCAACTCGTGGATCAAGAATCCAGATTATTTACTCCTCCTCACCCTAGCGCTCTTCTTCTGTTTCTTTTCTGCTTCTTTTTTTATCCGTGGTGTTGAAAGTTGGCCAATTTCTTTCCGCTGCCGACTCTCTTACCTGCTATTCTAGCCGGCATAAATCGACTCTCGTATTCCCGTGACAAAATGTTTTTTTTAGAAAGAACCTTGAGGCTAAACATGGGAAAATAAACTGCTTAAGGCACGATCCATGATCCAATGTAGTCTGTGCCCAGGAATGCTCTTACCGGTGCTTAAAGCTGCGCCAACCGATCATTACGTTGGAAGGTAAGCTTAGACTACAAATGACCGTGAACACTGCCTCGATTCACATAGACTTGCATTTATCTCTCAAATATTAAACGTTTTTGCGTAAAATTTCTTCACCGCAACGTCAGCAGAGATTGTAAACTAGCGACTTGCAAAGTTTCTATGCAAAATGAAATGTTTTATTCATGAAAAATGAAAAAAAATAGCGCTCTCCTACGTGAATCGTTTTTCTCCGGGCTGGCTTTTAAGGTGCGATTCAGTTTATGCTAAGGTATGCATTCAGTGGTGTTTAAGTGGACATGTGTCTCTCACTAAATTAAATACCAGGTGGTAATAGAATGCTAAAGGCTACTAGATGGCTAAATATCTCCTGGGGATGCACGTGACAACATTGCCATGGTTTCTGGCTCTACGCAAGTGGTCGGTTCAAAATGAGTTTAATGATACCGTAGCAGCTCGATAGTGTGAACATGATGTTGGTCTAATTTAGCAACACGTACATCCAGTGCCGAATTTAGACGCCGCGAGGCCCCCACGCTCTAGAAAGCCTGGAAGGTCCCTTGGTAAATACTTGCAACAGAAGGTGTGGTGAAGATGCATACTAAATCGAGTCTTCACAAGAATTGGAAATTTATACTGCCTTTTAATTACTCAATGACAATGTATTTAAGCAAAACAAAGAGGGACTGTGGGCCTATATGGAAAGACAGCGAAACAAGTGAAATAGGAAGGTCCAATGTATTTAATGTAAAAATGACAAATCTCTTGAATCTATGACAAGCGTGCTTGGTATTTTACCACCTGATATCCGGAAGGATTGACAGAGATTGTAGAGAAAAGAGTTCAACATGAATATGAACTATTAAGAAATGGAGGTGGCAGGTTCAAATCCCTCTCGAGGAGGAAAATAAAATCAACAGAAGGACACTTTGGAGTCATGACCTTACTGTGGCTCAGCTTCTTTACAATGTGTGGAAGTCAAAGTAAGTCATTTACAAGAGAGGGGTAACTTCCTCTGAAGACCTTCCCTTCTGTTGCCTCGCCTTTCTCTTATGGCGCAAGGTCTGCAACTTGCGAATTGTTGTCAATGTCGAAGTTAATGAGACCCTTTCACTTCAACCTTATCTAGATTTCATATTACAAGTTTTTATGAGTTTTAAACACGAATTTAGTGAAGTAAACAGGAAGAAATGCAAACATAATTTAAGCAAACAATTTTTTTTTATTTTCTCCGGAAAAAAAACTGGATCTCCGATGGAATTTCATGCCTCAAGTCACAGCTTGTTTGGCTGAAGCCTAAATCCAGCACTGGTTAAAATGGTGTTTGTGTCTGGTCTTGAACATTTGTTTTTCGTCTGTACAATGTAATCTATATCATCAGTGAATGTAGTGTATTTTTACTAGTCTTGGGGCCCAACGCCACTCAGTCATGTCGATCGTACCCGCACGTTGTTTCCAGATTTTATAGTTATCATTTTTTCATGTAATCGACACCACAGAGAATATCTATCCACTACCCGATATTAAAAGTACTAGTGAAGAGGATTCTGAGCTTGCAAATATATTATGTTTCCTTTATATCTACTACAAATGCCTTTCTTTCTTCCTCTCTATACTAATTAGGTGTGATATTGTTATGAAATATGGCTACTTTCCTCATCGTTTACGGCTACTATTTTTGTCTTTTTCTTCCTCTTTCTGGCAACAGCCGACACTGAGCTTGGTTCTGAGCATTGTTGCCAATGTGTATTCACTCGGTCGTTGTACCCTGAAGTGAAATTTTGCTAAATCAATACACTGGGCATAATAAGGGGACCATTACTTCAAAGAACAATGTAACTCTTAATAGTTAATAGGTAGCTGAAACAGTTTTTACTCATACTAGCCAGTACCTACTTTCTTGAGTTGGACCGAGGTGCCTAAATTGCCACTGCTGTAGTGATGCAACTTTCCCGTTCAAAAAGTTTAACCACTTTCAAGCAAAAATTTACGATCTTTTTAATTTTGTCTTGCACTTTCCCTGTAAACTCCGGTGCGCGCGATGCTGGGCGCCGCTCACTGGCGTTTGAGAGCTGCATCATGGGGATAATTCATTACAAATTATTGTTGCTATCTTTGAACTCACTCTTTGAAGTAATATATCTTTCTTTGAATGTCCACGTCTAAATCGTGGTACAGTTATTCCCCAAACACCCGAAAGGCACAACAACAAATAATAACACGTCTTTTGTGAATTTTTAACTGTATTCTGGGGCTTTTTCGTGGAGTTCTCGGTGTCACAAATTTGAGCATACAATTTTTAATAGACTAGGCTACATTTCAAGGTAATGGTTTTAATTTTGTACCGAAGATCTTCTAAAGTTTTACTTTGTGTCTTCAAATAATTTATTCCTTCGTATGGTACTGGGACACAGTGAGTACAGGTGACAGATTAGAGATGGTAATATTCTATGCCTGCAATCTCTTCTGATTTTACGTGCCTTAACGGATTCTGTCAATACGCCAACTGGCGAATATCAGCTGCTTTGCTTCGTTCCTAAGATACTACACTTACAAAGACCATAAACTTTATCAAACAAGGAGATGAATCCTGCCGTTCGAACGAAGTCTACACAAACATGCTGGTTTGTTTCCAACTCTGACTCAGTCTACATGTAGTTGGATTTGTTTTAGTATCATTTAAAATTGAATATTTCGGATACTAACACGTCCTTTTTACATACCAACAGCAAAGATGCCATGTATAATTCTGCTCCTTACATCCTGTCATTTTCACGGTTACTCTACTGTAGTAATAGGTCAGTTCGGAACAAAACATACACAACAATATTTTTTATTATTACTGTATTGATCCTAGCGCAACATTATAGCTTGTGTAATCTTACACAGGGTTCAGACTTTGGGTTACCTGAGTGTCGAACTGACTTCTTAGCATTCGGGTCAAACCCATGCGGGTCCCGCCCCGAACCAAGGACCCGGCAAAGAGTGCTGGTGCTAGATCTAATGGCGATATGACTCACGATTACCCTATCTAGCTAGTGTTTGAAGCACATCAGTGTGATAAACTAAAACTGCACAACGCTGCACTTTGCAAATCATCTGGTACTGTTTAACGATGTTTTAATAATAGTAATAATGCGGTTACATGTCTGGTCTCGTCTCGTATCTTATGCCCGCTCACGCGACTTCATACTTTTATTACTCCAGCATTTCTGATCACTCTAGAACTTTCTCAACTCCTTGGGGAGCATACAGTACCGCTGTCATTTACAGGTGCTGATCACTAGCATTCAGACAAAAAATTAATATCTTCCACTGCCTATAGCCAGATACCCATTTTACAGACGGGTAGACGAATGAAAATGTGAATAAAATGCTTTCCCAAGGCATCTACAACATGCCCATGGTAGGGAATCGAACCCTTGACCTTTAGATCTTGAGTCCAACGCAGTAGCCATTTGGCCATGCAGCCCCACGGAGTCTTAAATTTAAACACTCGACCAGGCTCCTCTATTTATAGCTGTCTTACCAAGTTTAACAAACAACAATGATAAAAAAAAGTCGGTATTTGTCTCTCAGTTCGGCAATATCCATTATCATTAAAGACAGCCGGATAGAAAAGTCAGACGAAACGAAATCAAACCTTCAACCAGCTCTCTTGTTACAAAAACTGGGGTTTATCGAGCAACATGTAAACATTCGTTTACATTAGCTACAATCTCTATTATACTTAATTCAGCTTTCATCGATCAAGCACATATTGATTCATCATGTATCGATTAGGCTGACCTAGGTAACATACCTTATGTGAATAATGTTGCGATCATTTAACATGAAATGAGGTCAAGCTAGAAGCCCATTTTTATCCGATTTAATCATATAAACTCCACAAGATTAGAAGAAAACAAAAAATTCTGTTATCCTCTCGGGGACCTGCTTGAGAATCGTGTCTGGTTGTTTTGGGTTGTTTTTTTTCCGAGACTTGATTCCAAATCACGTTCGTTGAACAATACTTCCCAAACGATGTTTGAGTGATCTACACTTCGCTCGCTAGCAGCTTAAAGAGTGACTTCAGCCAACAATACAGAAATTTCCATCTTCTGCTTTATAATGTGTAGCCGTCTTTTTAATTCGAAGTCGAATGTACCACTATATCACTGTCCTTTTTATTCGAAACTGAATTCACCAATGTCGTCTCGAGACGAAGTCCCAAAAGCAATTCACAGGGTTCTTATCACACTGACAAGAGTAACACTAACACTAAAAAGGTCATTTACATTTCACTAACACTAAAAAGGTCATTTACATTACAGAAAGTTCATGCCAACTCGGTTTGGATCATTGCGCATCTCAGTAGAAAGGTCAATGCACGAGAGGCAGTACTCTCTCACATTCTTAACCCAGATGTTGCTCTGAATTTAAACGTTGTCTATGAGCGCGGTTTGAGTTGTGATAACCTTGAGCATACAATCTACGATCACACTAATATCGGCACATTAATAAGCATGATTCCGGAACAGCGTCTTCCAGCATATTTAACCCTTCCAGACATTCGTGGGTACTATTTATGCATTTTTGTTTTTTTGTTTGAAAATACCTCCAAAACAGGAGGTATTTTCTATAGTCTCCGACTTTCTTCTTAGCAACAAGTTGATACCATTGGTTTTGTTTCACAAGAGCAAACACACATAAATAAGCAGCACTTTTTTTTTTTTACTACCTTTGCAGGTACTCATGCGTATCCAGGTTACCTATACTCTTCATTGCGAAGATGAGGGGAGGGCATTCTAAGCATGAAAAGGACCCAAATTTTTCATTTACATGTGGTCTAGCGAATTATCGAAACTTCTTCCCAGCATTCGAGGGCATCTCTATGAACCTCACTTTATTTAGTAAAACAGAAGACATATAATGTGGGTAACTTTATGCTTCCCTGTGGTCTCCAAAAGTGGCCAACCTGGAAAACCTGGAAGGTTAATGATGTGCAAAACCACTCACAAAGCATTCAAAACCAGATCTGGGTATTGCTTGCTAAATTCTTATTTTTTTTTAAAACATATATTATTTTTAAAACTGTAGAAAATTAGCACCGGAGAAAAAAAAACCCACTGGAAACTAGATTCCGTCACTCTAGCAAGACGAAAATGAAAGGAGTCGCGCAAAATCATACCAATCTCACCACTTGAAATCAGTATCCATTTCTCTGTGCGCAGAAAGAACAAGAGGAAAAGTTTCACCCAACAAGCGGAAAAGGTTGATTTACTGGTCCTTATCGAAATATCCAGAAGTTCAAGGCAATTCCTTTGGCAGAACAATGAATTCCAATTAGGCTGACGTTAATTCCAGCGGCGTAACTCCAGTTTCCAAGCCATCCATTTCAAATCGTACCTCGTAAACCGTATGCGCTTCCTTTCATCTCAGGCACTGACAGTCACAATCCCCCCTCAGCCCCCTACGACAGCGAAAAGCCAAGCGTGCGTGAGCAGGGAATAGAGGCCGGCGACAGCCATGCTAAGCGACGGTCGCTCGCGTGCGACATACAATCCAATCCGTTCTGTGTGGTGTCCGTTGTGGTTCAGGGAAGAGCAAATACCACCTGACGTTATGTTTAACTGGGCAAACCTAGTAGAACTGATTTCGTTTCGACACTTCTGAACTTCGTACAGAAAACGTTTTTTTGGTGGTTTTGGTTTTTTTTTTCATGATGAACTTCAATAACTTCTCAGCATTTCAAATGAAAGATCAAAATGAAGCGACGTGGTTTCTGAGACTAGAATTAAACTTGTTTCCAGTCCATATAAGGAATAGTACATGAGTGACAACGCCATGCAAATGTATGCATGCCATTCATAATAATAACTGCACACAACAGTGCACATAATGAATGCATAATGTAGTTATGCTACACGTCACAAATCATTTGGAAGGAGTGGGGAATGGGCGTTGAATGTCAAGTTAAGGACATTACAGCACAAATCGTCTAACCTGAGAGCCGGACTCAAAACCTCTAACTTGACAATCTTCAGATTATGAGAACGACTACCGAGCTGAATAGCCATGCTGCCTCTTGAGGGCAGTGGTTAGCTCAGGCAATGCTAACCTGAACGAACTTTTAAAATTAAGAAGATAAAAGAATGAAAGCCATACTTTACTTACATGTTTGTTCATCCCTTTAAGCAAAAACTCTCTCAGGTCCTCGTCATGCCTCAGTCCACAGTGTTCTTCTGATTTCCACAGCGGCACTGAAATGCGACTTAAAGCTGTGTCATCCGATTGGTTTTGTCGGAAGGTAAGCCCCGCTTTCACTGACTCGACTCAGATGATTTTGCTATGCTATTTCAAATCCTAGATGTTGTCATATCAAATTTCTTCACCGTAACGACTGAGGATACACTAAACTGACGTTCAACAAAATTTACCCCCGAAATTCGGAAAAAAAAAAGATAGCGTTCCAAAGTAAAAAAATGCCACTGAATTCAAATTAGGAAGTGTCCCGTCATGCTCTTACTCTTTTGGTATACTCCAGGCCAGTTTTCGATTATTAACGTTTTTTTTGATGTACCAGCAGACAAAAACAAATATGCGCAAGTTATTTTTGTAGGTTGTTTGCTCAAATTTATGGTTGTGTCTGAGGATCGACAGGTAAACAAAAATTGTTCGCCTCGAATTCAGACTAAACAGATTTTCGATTAATAAATTTTGACAAGTGGCAGGTATAAAACAAGATGTTGCTAGCTTGTGCAAACATATTGACGTCCACATCAATGTTCTGATCTGTTTTATGGACACACTGACCCATTTTGTTGCTTTTAGTGAAACAATTAAACAAGAAACACGTCAAATTTCTCAGGTAGGCCAATCTTTCATCTCTGGACTGAAATGATCTCCCTGTCTGTATTCCAAACAGTTGAGAACTTGCGCATTAACGTTGGGATCTCTTGCCATCGTAAGAATTAGATTAACTCTGCCTGCCGAACGACATAAGGTGTGCATTCAGCACCGATGCACGAAATTTAATTTTCTTAGAATGGTACGAGATCCCATCATTAATGCGCAAGCTCTCAAGAGTTGGAGTATGCTCGATCTTGCGACTGAATTTGATCTTTGAGTTTGAGTTAGGCTTTAACTCTCTTGTTCAGTTCATTTACTGTATGGCTACATATCAGAGTCTTTTACTTTACTTTCATTTTCCCCGATCCGGCAGTCATCTGGGCTTGAGCCCTTCGGCAGATATAATATCAAAGACGAGGATTGAACATCTACTGCGCCACCAACAGGATGGTGCCTTTTATGTATTGCGAATAAAAAGCAAGAGGAAACCCATTGCAAACATGACTGGCATGAATTTGTGGCGAGGAGGGGGGGGGTGTAAATTTTAAGCGGGATTTTAGCTTTTTTTCAAGCGAATGCAGGAAAGGAGAGATCGGTGCGCGTTCAATATGTTAAGGGGTGATTTTCAAATATATGTGGCGAATTGCGCGATCACGCGTTGTGGAGAAAACACTGCGATGTGATATTTTATGAAATTTCTGCGACTCTGCACAGTCATAATCATATCAAAAGGCGATGCCGCGCCTATCTATTTCGTCATAAGTAAGTGAGTGTCTGAAAGTCTTTTAAGCAAACAACAAAAGAAGGTAGGGAAGAGATTAAGTAACATTTATGGCGACATCGAGAACAGCGTATAATTGCATGTATAATCTGACCGCCTTTCATCAACGTTACCAGTCTGCAGAGGCATTTCAAATAGCAGTGAAGCTGGAATGTTCATCGATACCATTCACTGACGGGTGGACGAACTGAGTACTTAATGAGTTACAATCCTCGGTCGTTAACCTGAATACATTTATATCGTTCACCGCATGTGCATTGAATCTTCTCACATGCGAATTCCTGTGCTAAGCAGCTCGGAAATCTCTTTTAAAAAAAAAAGGGTCGAAAATTAGCGAGCATTAGTGCAAGCTCATCAGAATAAATGGCGGGAGTGTTGCTAATAGGGTAATGTCCTCTCCTACCTCAAAAACAGCAGAAGAGCTGTTAGCCAATGTTCATTACACGACTCCAAATTGTTGCTCCAAGCTATAGACTAGATCTATTATAGCCAAGTAGTGGTGGTGATTAAAGTGGGAGTGGCATCTGAGGATAGGTCGATACTTTCAAAATATATCATTTAGATTTTTTATTCTTACAATATCCGACCAAAAATTATGCTTGCAATCCATACCAGCGTCCTAGTGTCTAGCTCCTGGTAAAAATCAACAGTTTAGGCCAAATCAATGTCCCTACCATTTTCAAGGCAATAACTGGCTTTTTAATGCAATTTTCTGAAAATAGTGTTGTTAATCTTACAGCGGTTTATATCTTCGAAGTTTACTACCAAATAAATTTACATGAAAATTGGAGAATTACTTGAGTATTTTGTAGGTTTAAAAGGTGATGTGATTATTTTTTTAACAATATTTTTAGGCTGTTTTGTTTTTGACTACCTAATAAATAAGTTGAGATTGTAGGGATTTCTATGGTGACGATAATAAAAATTTGTATAAAGAAAAAAAAATAAGAAAGATAATCATAATTTCATCACATACTTTGTCTGATACACAATGAGTGATGTCTGTATGAAATCTGAAATATGTCTAATGATAAAGTTACGGAGTTGTAACGATCTGAAAATTATGTCAATAAAATCTAATTTGGTTGTCATTACCATGGTATTGGCAAACGATTTTTAGTTTCAAAATTAAAGAGATTTTTTTTATATAACAATTTTTTACGTTAGTATTATAAATGTAAAATCACAAAGACTGACCATATATAAAGAAAATCGGTGTAAGTTGGCTGTAGCTCCTTTCTTTAACTGATTGCCATGGGTGGAGCTGCCGGAGGAGAGAGGGAGAAATGACGGCCCTAGGTAACTCTTGATATTGCCTTTGGTGTGAGTGTTAGTAAAACTATCGTATTTTCAAGTGTGGGGTTTAAGATGGCAATTTTGCTATCAAGTATCAAGTATCAATCGCTATCACCTAGGTAAATCTAGAAAGTGGTAGACACTGGGTGTACCAGTAGACGAGGGTCCACGTGATATCATTGTGATCGGATCTTGTTTGCAGGAATGTCGCTGTTCTTTCTGTTTGATTCGCGTGTTCTTTATCAAATTCTTCGCTTAGTAATACTGATATGTTAATTGCTGTGACCAGTAAATATCATATATATTCAGGAAGTTGTGCCAAACACTTTAGACGCACCATACGGCTTGATTCTAGTCTCCCTTTAAAAAAGGTCGCGTCGGTGGAAAACATCATTTTAAAGAATCTTAGCTTTAACTGAAAACAGGAGGCAGCTTCGAAGAGGACGACAGAAACAAACAAAAACAAAAAAAACTGGCATTCTGGACGAACTCTAGCGTCAGACCATATTATTTCTGGAGACATTGCATCGGCACGGAAAACCCAGATTGAAGTTGTCCTGTGCCTGATGTGACAACATGATATTTGCTCACTCCAGCCCGGGACAGACGTTTGTCTAGGTGAGCAAGTGCACACACATGTAAACTGGCAGGCCAAGCGTGAGCCCTGCGTTTGAATCGCGGATTGATTCGATGATAAATGAAGCTTGAGTGAGATGGGGGGAAAAACATAAAGCTTTAAAAGAGTCATTGGCCGTGCCTAAAGGGTATAAGGGAGAATATAACATCGTAGCTGCGACGTGTGTTTGCACGTGGCCTGAGGGCTCCTGATAAAGCCATTAATTTGCGAGGAAACGTGGGGGAATTCGGGTCACCTGCATTAAGATTAAGTAAGAAGGATGGGCTATAGCTCTAATATTATTGTTTGGCACCGAATCTAGATCTAATCTTTCCGCTCCGTAGATTCATGTGTGTGTGTGTGTGTGTGTGTGTGTGTGTGTGTTTCCGTCTCCTACCTCCTTTCCCTTTCTACCAGAAAAAAGGTAGCCAAATAGAACCTTGCAGAGCAATCCTCTTTGCAGTTTAAAAACTGGCTTCGACACGATGGTCGAGAGATGGAGGACTTGTTTCTTGGTTTCTTGGTAAGAAACTTCCCGGATTCAGATCCTGTTAGCCGTGAGTTCTTAGAGATTTCCTAATATAATAGCCATATCTGTGCCCCCCAAAAAAGTGTGTGTGTGTGTGGGAGGGGGGGAGGAGGGGGGAGGTATTAAACCCCATTTCAAACAAATCAAGTAAATAAATACACGGTATTCTGGAAACCACCCAGAAGAGATGAAATCACTGCGTCCTCCCAAATCCCCTTCTCCACCTCTACCCCGATTAGAGGTTCTGTAAATCCCGACGCATGGGAGACACTAATGTCACATAGAGATTACAATCTTTGGCTCGGAGATCCACATGGTCTCCTTTATTAATCCCTTCTTCAAAGATAGGGAACTTTTTTTTTTCACTTAGAGCCGTATAGACTAGACTAGTTTGTTTAAGTCCGAATATGGGGGCTACATGTTTGACTCTGCCGGTACAATGACTTTATCAGTAACTTTTATTTAGTCGAACAAACACTGTATGTAGATCTAACCCTGATAACTTGCTAATCTGGAAGTTTATCTGGCGACCATCTCATCTGTTCTTACATTGAAATACTGGATGCTTTCAAGTGGATGGAAACATGATGGCAGATTTTATGACTGGCACTTTTAGTGTCGTCAATTTGCTTTCAACACCACAGAAGATTTTCTCCCATTTCTTTTATTAGTCCTTTACAAATGCTCGATTTTCTGTCACTTTCCAAGTTGCTGCACTTCACTTGCGCGCCTAAGAATTTTAATTTCCCTCTTCACGAGTTCTAGAGTGAAACGACTAAAAATCGGTAGGCCTAGACTAGTGATGGGAAATGGAAGTCTACAAGTGTCTTCACAACCCTTTGTCTAGCTACTGGCCGGGAAAAATTAACAAAATTATTGTCCGTCTCGGCGCATTATAAGCGAGTATTCATGATAGACTAGTCTAGGCCTGTTTAACCTGTTCCGTCAAGACGGATCGCCCATGCCTGATGAGTAGTCTAGACGTCTTCATTTTCATTTGCCTTGTTTCTCAGAACTGAGAAGTTACTTTTATGAAATATCATGCCAAAGTTTGAAGATCTTTTCTATGAGGCCAGGCTGAAGATCGGACGTTAATTGAGATTCTGTGTGGCCAAGCAACATCTCATAGGGTCAGTGTTCTAAAAATTTGTTTAGTAACTAATTAGGCCTAGGTCTAGCAGTTCACCCGTCTGCAACCTTCGACACTTCAGAGTAATTTCCCTTCCTTTACTGATTGATTTGTAGAAGACTATCAGTACGGTCTGTTTTCTTACAGTCCTGAGGCAGCTAAATGACCGTTTTGTACAGCATGAGAGCTGTGACCTGCACAGGCGAAATGGTGCTTAATATACGGAGAGACGTCTGGCGAGATCCGGCTTGTTTATGTGGCTTGTGGTATTATAATAAAGTTAAACAAACAACGTAGTATAACTTATTTACGCCCACAGCCTCTCGGTGAAACTGCACTTAAGGTGTCTGTTAAAAAACCATGGGAGAAAGTGAAACGTTTTGTTTTTTTAAGAGTTCACAAAACTGCGAACAACATTGGCCGACATAATGGTGAATGAGAGAGTTCTAATCAACATAATTACATGTTAAAATTGTAATTTTTATAACTTCTGCCGCCGTTCATAGCTTTATTATTGTGAGATCTAGTGAGTATGGTCATTACCTTGGCCCATAAGAATGCATTATACCTGATGAGTGTAGGAGTACCTTTCTCCCC
>JAWQUT010000066.1:741261-787439 GCA_033807755.1 Ellobium chinense | reverse complement strand
GGGGGAGAGGAGAGGCTGGATTTGAATATCGAAGATTTAGGCAGAATCAAATACTTTTGTAGATTCTGAATAATCTAAACTAAATCTAATCTAAACTGTGTGGTTGTTGCTGGGTGGGTAAGATTACCCTGGTTACCATGTATATAGGGATAAAATATTAGGTAGCTTGATTTGATGCCAAAGTTCTCAAACTCTATTTGGTCTTAGCGCACTTTTCTGTATGTCAAAATCTGGGGAAAGAGTTAAATGACATGTGTGGAAAGTTCATTTTTCTTTTGAAAGATGGGACCCCTTGATAAGTTCAGGGCTGTCAAATCTTACAAAGCCAACAGTGTTAAAAGCATTGGCATCTTCATACTATAGAGGTTTCTTTTTGGGTAGGTGAAAGGAGATATCATGATACTCTTTCCAAGGCTATACACTATCATGATACTCTTTCCAAGGCTATATACTATCATGATACTCTTTCCAAGGCTATATACACATGTACTATCATGATACCCTTTCCAACAACTGTGATCAATGCTAGAGATATCTCTGCAATGTGCAAAAAATACCAGAAAACCATATTCGAAACAAGAATGGCAATGACTTTTACAAAGTAGAGACTGGCATGTAGTGGGAATCAATGAGGGTAACACAGTCAACCAACTAGACTAGACAGGCAAAGAAAAGAACAAATGCTCCATAAAAATACATCACAGTTTATTAGGAAAAGTCTTCAGAACAGTTGTGTGTGTTACAACCTGCGGCAAGACAAAATACCTTCACAGGAACAAAGATTCAAGGGGAAACGTGTCGACATGTCTCATTGCTAAAAAAAATAAAACCAAGATTTAAAATGATTTGAAGCCCCACCATAACATTTCTTTTTTTTTTTGCTGGCATGAACTGGCTGCATATTTGGACTGTGGCCCATCCAGCATATTAATGTTATGTAACATCAAAAAGATGAATCCAGCTATAGTTCTAAAAAAACAGTCATGAAAGACTGTCATTTGTGACACACAGATCACTTTCCCCATAAGTCTTTGTTGTGTTTTCTTTCTTGCTGATGGCAGGTGTCAAATTTCAAGGATCATTATGCCATGTACAAGTGGTAAAATTTCAACGTAAAGTAGATTAGTCTAGTAGTCTGACTCCCACACAAGCATCCAGCTATACAGATTCTACTCTAGAACCGAAATAACATCCCTGTGCAACAATAGAGAGTTTGTAATTCATCTACAAGAGAATATACCATGGTTTTCACTGGCTCATGTCGACCCCTTAATGCAACTTTGTCTTAAGCGCCACTGGTCAAGTTTTGAGAAATCCAGAGTTGAAATTTTTGGCTGATGATAGATTTAGTTCATAAGACAAAGTGTTTATTTTTAATAAATCTCTCGTTTCATTGAGGATGGAGATGAGACAAAGTTACTTTAAGAGGCCTTCTCCTGGTGCACCGCACCATGGTTTTAAATCCCTTTTGATAAAATTGGCACTTAAGACAAAGTTGCATTAAGGGGTCGATGTGGTCTTACTTCTTTGGTTGTGGTTAAGAGTCTAAAACCAGTTCTGTGGTTCACATTTTTCACATTGGTAATGCTTCTGGTTCTCCATTTTAAGGCATATTAACAAAACCTTATGGCATAAATGCTGGGTCAAACTTAATCACTGGCCTCTAGGCACATGACTTTTGTTTGTATAATGCTATTTTCATAAGAACATCAACCTTATGGGTAGCAAAGGTGGTGAATAAAGTTGGTGCTTTCACACAAATTCTGTTACGATGACCAGAGAGTGAGAAGTATCTAAAGACAATTCCTCAGAAACAATGTGATCCAAGATAATGCAATTGTATAATATTAAAGTTCATAGTAACAGTTACAGCAGTATAAAAAAATGATATAGTTCGTGGCAGCTATTTGTACACGTACACAGCAGAGGTACACAGACTAAAGAAGTTGAGAGGCTGTACACAAAATACAGTACACATTGAATTCATAAAACCCCTGTGAACAAGGCTTGTGGTACAAGACCTTATATCTGAAGCACACCAAATTTCACATTGTGCACTATGCAGCACTGATGCTGATAAAAAATAATGCAATATAACTAAGTGCATTATCGCATTCAACGTGATGCCTCAAAGGCAACAGATGATTCTGTATAATGAATACCATGTCTTCATTTATGTACTTACACATTACATAAAACATCTTGTAATAACCTCTGTCCTAGAAAATATCAACCACTCAATCACATGTGTGCTGGTCAAAATGATCACGCTCATTTATTCTGAGTCGAGTATCCCTGTAAAGTCCATTTCACTGCTAAATTTTGAAAAGACCATGGGTAGCTAATTGCAAAATTTTGAAGGACGACTTGAAATAAATACAAAGCCTCTACTTACAAGCTTGCTTTATTTATGATAGTTTGGGTCTATGTATAAACATCTACATTTCTCAAAAACACAGGAATATCCTGCGAAGTCTGAAATACATATGGTCAGTGGTCACGCATAAAGCTGTATTCCTCATAAATAAAATTTGGAGAAAAGGGGGATTCTTCTTTAAACAGCTTTAGTAACATACAGACATAACTGCTCATAAAAGAAATGTTATATTCTTCAGTTTTGAAACCTAAATGTGAACTCTAACACTATTATAAGAACCTGCCAGTAACTCCAAACAAAATTTTGTCAAATTTGCATATATCCAAACCTGTGGATTACAACATTATACGCCAGCATAGACAATATGCCACATTAATATTTCTGTGAAGAGGATAAATAAACAGGTCAGCAATGCACATCAACAAAACAGATTACATACAAGCCGCATCATGCAAAAGTGTCCTGCTACAACTGGACTTACAGTGTTCCATCGGAGAAATATTTATCAAAACGATGTCTGAATATACTGACCACTTTACACTTTACTGTTCAGCTGTACTTGTCTTTAAGATGATTGTTCATAACACTGAAAACACTGTCAACATTTCTATCCCGTCCCTGATAACAAACTGATTATGATTCTGTTTCTCATTAAAGATGCCCCAGACAGATATTTTTCACCACTTAATCAGTTCTCTTTTCAAAATTGGCCGAGTTTTGGAGATTAAATCTAAACATGTGGATCTTAACTTTGCCAATTTGATGAACAAACATGTCCTTGTTTAAACAACATAAATGAAAGATTAATTCAGGTCAATAAAATACTTCATAGCCTGTCTTTCAATCAAAACTTATTAAAAAAACAGAAAATGAATTTTTGAAATTAACATTCTTTTCATGAATTAGAACAACATCTGCAGGTCCACCCTACCATGATGCAGCTTTGCATTATAACTGAAACATTAAGAAGCAAATAAACAAAGGCAAAGAGAACAAAGTAAACAATAAAGGTGTGGCAGGAAATAAAATTGCACTAGGTATATATCATATTATGATTACGAAATTTACAAAACTAAACACAGGTAAGTTCTTTTTGCTTCTCTCAGAAGCAGTGGTTATCAAGATCTGTAAACACCCTAGGTAGTTCTCACTTTAATTCATTTAAAAACTAAATCTCCCAAATTAAGCAAACTTTTCTTTTTCGGCAAAAGAAAAGACCAATTATAGGTCTGAAGACTGACTTAATCCTTAAAGCATGGCAGACAGAGGTTGTAAGTATCTATAACACCAACATGCGACGCAGACTATAAATAAGTTTAATCATTTCCTGGCTAAGTGGAAATTGCTAATATCATATATCTTCCCTGGCATCAAAGTGGTCAGTTCACAGATTACAGAGCAAGGTGGTTACAGCATGAACCCTCGTCATGTGACCAGATGCACTCACACTGACAGATGCATAATCTTAGAGGAGTTCAGAAATCTCTCTGCAAAAAAATTATTCTTTAATTCCGGATATCAGTCTAGACCTCAAGGACTGAGTTAGGAACACACCCAGAACATTGGCACTGAAATAAGCAGTGCCAATATCAAACCTAGAGTGAGTATTCCTTCATCAAAAATTGAAATCAATAAGACACTGGGGGGAGGGGGAGGAAATGACTAAAAAAAATAACGCTAATAGTGCAAGCAACCCAACTCATTAAACTATTTCTCGTCAAATTCATAATAAAAAAATGAGGTGGGGGGGAATTATAACAGCCAACTGATCCCAAAATCTCTGCCCTGCTAAGTTTCTACAAGCAACTCTACATACATGAACAAGAAAACAACAAAATAAATGAATTATATCAGAATAATCCTATCTGGTAGGTCTACAGAGGTGTCACCAAAATGTCAGTAACCATGTTTTTTTTGAAGAGGGCTAGAATGAAAATAACATTTCATCAGGTCTTGGATGAGATTTTCCCTCTAACCTCTTATCTCATGTCCTTTCTGTAGGGTAAATATATCTATGGCAGTTGTTTTGCAAGGCTTTGAGAAGGTCATTCTATATAAATATTATCAAACAACATACCAATGAACCAAGCAAGCCGTCACTAATGAGATCAACATTATTTACCACAGCTGCACAAGTGCTGACACTTCTGCTTTCACATATTAACTCTATGATGCCCAGTTCCTGGAAAACCAAGAAGTTTCTCAATAACGCTCGGCCGGATTCCTAGTAAACCATGAGGTAGTGCACACATAGCTCACAAGCTCCTGCAGAGGCTGCTCAACTTAGAGGATCAGGGCTCACAGGGTTATCAGCTAGGGAAAATCAGTGTTGAGAAACTATACGGCCTGCTGGACAAGAAAGACGTGCCAGACCTTATCACAGAATGGCCTCAGTCTGGTGATCAGTGTTGCTGTTTACTGTGCAACACAAATGCACCCACCACTACAGGTCAAAGTCTGCAGCAACAGCATACAATTAATCTACTCCTTAATTCATTTTTCAAATATATAAATTTTCACCAAATTTGACAGTATTAGGATGTCAGGGTAAGCAACATAAAATATGGTGGACGCTGAGATAAGTGAACCCCAAATATTTCAATGACCCTGATATAATATCAACCACTGTCATACATCTGCAGTGACAGTCATTCTCAAAACCACTGATCTCTCTACAATCTTGTCCCAAGACATGTAAGCCAGCATAGGGCTATTGTTTGAGCCACAACAACAAATCAGCTCTTCATCAACATAAAATCAAATGCCTCATATCCAATCAAAATAAGGCCTAAATCATTATCTTTAATCTTTAAAATTATTGGCATCATATGAAAGTGTATTTTATGAAATTTCAGCAGGTGATAGAATATCAACAAGATACTGGCCTAGGATTTTATTTTTCAAAATGGGAGGGAATCGTCAGTGATGAATAAATTATTCTACAGAATAAAAGTAAAACTTATCTCTCATAAACTTACCAATGGAAATTTACCCACAGAAACTTACCATTCACCTATAAATATATATTTTCCTGAGTGTAAATTATCTTACTTTTCATTTTTATAACTAGCTAACCTATAATATCTGGCAGTCTTGATCACCTTCAGTACCACCTCTGGTCCTAGTCTTCTAGTGGTATATCAGCCCTTTCCGACTGGTCACGACACAATTGTAAAACAAAGGTTAGGGAGCAGATTGATCAATATTATGCATGCTGACAGTTGTAGTTTTGAAACAATGATTAATGCCTGCTTTGAAAACAGGGACTAGAACTACACAAACATCTGAAGCCTAGGGAAAGCTTGGAGAAGAGCAGACAGCACTTTTAAGTTTTAGAGTATGACTGTAAGAGAACAATGCATTTGTAAAGCTTATCTTGTAGTGATGAAACTTCTTAATCATCTGAAGCTATTACTATAACGATGGCTAACACTTACATGAAAATGTATTCATGATAATATGCGTGGGTAGGTAAGATATAAATGAACTTATGCATATTACATACATTTGACTATTGCTTATTTATGAGGCGTATAATTTCTATGACAGGACATACATTACACATGCAATACTCTCCATGTATGATGGATTCATGTGTCATTTACACATACTTAAAAAAATACAAGAAACCAACTCAGTCCATCACAAAAAATGCTGAATTCATAAAAACCTATCTTTCATCTTGTATGTCAACACAGCCCTTTCAATGCTGCTGTCAATTATTGGAAAGTCAAGAAATGAAAATAAAACTGCAATATATATCATATCTAAAATATAACTAGGAACCTCTAATAGTAATAGATGCACACACAGCTAAAAAAAAATGATGAAAATAATATTTTTAAAAAAAACTCTTTCTCAAAAATTTTATTTCAAAATACTGACAACTACAACTCCAGTGATCAAACCTCTACAGAAAATGAAGAAAACACTGTACAGTATTACAGAAACGAAAGCAAACACAAGCCATTGTACAATATTACAGAATAGAAAGCAAAAACGAGCAATACTTATGACACATCACAACTACAACAGAAAGGTCTGGGAATTTCGACATCGAACTCTTCCAGAATATTCAGATATAACCCTCTCTCTGTCTGCCATCTACAACTGAAACTTTGCATAAAGTTGTAGCAACAATATGCTACTTATCTTAACTTTCCTTCTTTCCTTCCTTTAACACATACGCTGCCCTTTCCTGCCTACATTATTTGCAAATTTCCACTATGACAAAAGAAAACAAACTAAATATCTGAAATCAACTTGCAGGGACCACAGCCAGCTGTAAGCCGTGAAATGGTGAGAGCCAGAAGTGGTCGTCTGCTAGCACCATTTGTAACCTTCAGCCTCACCAGACAGAGCATTCTATGTTACTGAACAGTGGCATCAAAAACATGCACTGTGACAAAATGCTAGTGAAAAAAGAACTGGAACAAATCCATGATGGGGGCATGTGAACACTGTCTAAATGTTGTGGGGGTGAAATAGCCTTTGCTACAGGCCAAAGCTAAGGGGATTTAATGTGGCTGAGTAATGAGCACAGATGACATCCATTTAACAATGAATCTGGAAAAAAAAATGTTCAACTTCACTTTTCGCACTAAAAGGAAGGTGTTTAGTAATTACTCATTAAATCAGTTTGCTTCCAAACTACCCTGTGCTAGCCAGCAACCTCTGCTTGTTTGGATTTGCCAAATCAAGCTCTGGAACTTTCTCACTTTTAACTTATAAACCTAACAGTTGCCTGGACTGTCAAATTGAGGGGGAGATAAATTAATGCTCTTTCAAAATGGCAAGGTTAACATGACAACTGAAACAAGGCAAAGTTTTGCATATACAAAGAGATTCACAAGAACATGTTTCACACAAGGCAAAGAAAGGCAACAGATTGAAAACCCCAGTCAAGGCTACCTGAGCCTACCCAAATTCAAGACTTATTAATCCACCAATATTCAATTTTTTTTCTTACTTCCTCTTATTAACACAATGTCAACAGCAATACTGCACTATTAAAAACAGTCACTGAAACATATCTATCCTCATGCTAATATCGCTTTGCTTCCTAATTCTTAAAATATGATCCCTATATGTGCGTTTACGTGTACCAAGGGCGCTTGCGAGCCCAGCGGATGGTGTAGCCTGAATCAACTCGGATCTTGATTGACGCAGCCTCTGCTGTACGCACCGTCTCCTTGACCGCTTGCATCAGATTCTGGGCATTCCCGACCAGCATTTCTGTGGCTTCCTGATCTTCCTCCGAACCTGAAAGCAGGACACAGGGTTAGAGATTAGTGATGATATAATGCAAGTCGTCAGAGTAACAGATCAGTTTTTCAAAATTTTTAACAGCAAATTTTCTCGAGCTAATAATGAATTATAACTTTTGTCAGGAGTTCTAAAACAACTAAAAAAAACCAAGTCAAAAAGGATTTTTAATCATTAGGATATATATATCCCCACACAAGCTTTTACTAATAATCTCTATTCTATCAGTCTAAATACCTACAACTTAAAAGAATGTGAATAGTATATCTTAATTCACACTCCAGTTTCCATTCTATTCATTATGTAACGTGAAAGAACATTTGTATATTCTGAGAATTCTCTTCTAACAGAAGTTGTTTTTTTTTTATAATGATTTGAATGATTATCTTATGTAATTCTTGACAGCTGTATTGTACCATATTTCAAATAAAAACATGCAAAACCAATTAGCCTGCCCAAGCATGAAGTTTACTATCAATGATTCCAGCTGACAGAAGCATGAATGCCTTACTTGTTGAGATTATGAGCCCTAGACAGCATTATTCACAAATGAACTGTCATTTATTTATGTAAAATTTACATCTCCTGAAATAAATGAGTTCTGTAAACTTAAAAGATAGTTATTCCAGACATATCACTCTGGCAAATGTGCACATGCATGTTGGACAATCTCGCCATTCCTACAAATATCATCATGAAGGGAACCTATGTGTGGTTTTCAAGAAATCTTTACCTCACTGTAGGTTTAGACTAACTTAAATGCACCAATTGATTAACAAAACAACAGACTACTGGTTACAGCATACAAGACATTTGGTATGACAATTAATCTGATAGTCAATTGATCCCAAAGCTGATAGCTGTTTTGTTTTTTTTGTCTTTTTCATCCACTTTATCCACAGAAGTGAAAAAAGTATTTTAAAAGCACAGTACTTATTCAGCTGAAAAGAATGAAAAAACATATTAAAGTATACATTCAAGTAAATTAGTACATACGATCTTTTACAATACAGACTCTATATGTTTATCAACTACTATCTACCTACTAACTCAAAGCACAAGGATATGGAATTTACGAGGATTAAAACAACAACTTGTAACATAATTTCGTTTCACTGAAGCAACCATGATCTAATGTACAACAGGATTTTGTATTATGCTTTCTCTTGATAACATGTTAAGGTATGATATTATAATCATGTGTGTACATATCTGAACTGTGCAATTTGTGCCACCGTGGCACTGATTAGTGGTTACCGATATGCTGTGGTCTGCCACAGTGGGTACCTCTTATTATATGAAGACTATAATTTGTCCTTTTCTGGTGTATACATTGTAAGGTTGAAAGGCAATGAGGATTAATCAGTGTGAAAAGACATCTCTGCCATTTTGCAGAGACAGATCAGACATCGTATACACCAAATTCACAACTTTACAAGAGATGCAAAAGAATGTTCACACTTCATCTCATGCTATCAACTAATCCATAATGTACAGAACTAAGACAATCTTGGAAAATATAAAAGCCACACGAGAACAATCCAGATGGAAAGAAAGACAATGGGCTCCTTCTCTTTACAAAGGTGCCAAAGGGTGAATTTGACCTTTTTATTGGCATTAGAGACCACTTTCTGTAAAATGGCAGTTCTGGCTATTTTGTTTTCACGACAATAACAAACACTTTCTTCAGCTAACTTTGTTGGTCGCAGGTAAAAAATAAAAGTAAAAAATCTGAAAACCAGAAACACAGTGGGGAAAAAAAAATGCTACAACTAACCTAAATATCTGAGAAATTTCATAATCGTAAATAACTGATCCAATATAAAGCAAAAAGAAAACAAACACAGATGAATAGTGCCAACTAGATCAAAAAGAATCTCATGTCTTCCTGAATGGCAACATGGGAGCATCATAAATATGTCAAGAATTTACTTTTTGTGAAGTCAAGCCTGTCAGTTAACATTATGTGTGTATGCAACAGTGTGACTTTGTATTCTTGCTATCCTTGTGAATGTGAATATGAGGTAAACTAAAGTAATTACATTCTTCCTCATAATCCGATGAGTGTAGAGGAAAATGTTTAAATATCTGTAAATTTAGTCAGTATATGTGTATACAAAGAATATGTTAAGCTCGTTTTCGCCTTGTAAACAATGTACTTTTTAGGTGCCGGTGTGACCAATTTTTTTGTTTTTTGCTTTTGGCTTACAGCTTAATAAACTTCTGAACTAAACTCAGCATATTTTTTTGAGTCTTAACAGTCAAGAACGAATGTCCTTAAGAGGAATGCCTTGGAGAGCCTTTGAAGACAGCCAGTGTTACTGACTTTAATTACATTAAAAAAGTCCAAATATTTCTTGAGATGCTGCATACAACTCACAAACTGACACATCTATGAAACTCACTGAGATGAGAAAAAGAGATTTAAAAGATTCCTTCACACAAAATAATAACATCAACAATCACATGATAACAATCACATGATACATGACAGACTATGTATCTCTATCTACCCACACTATGAAAATAATTGTTATTTTATTATTAGTATAGGGAGATGGATTAATAAATGTTCCATACTTAGTGAAAACTATGAATTTTAGTTTTCGTATTATAAACCATAAAACTAGGCAACAAAAAGAGGTTGCCAAAAAAATTTTATAGAAAAAAATATGCCGAAACCTAAGATGACAAAAGAACATGAAAATTAGTTCTGCTGCCACTATTTACAGTATAAAAGCCTACATAGGGAACCTGAATATTAGATAAATATATGACTGGAATATCATGAAAAGCAAGGGAATGTTTGGCCTGAGGTTCTCTTAATTAAACACATATTCAAAGGGCACATGATGAAAGGAAAACAGAAACAATTATGGACACATCAAAAGAAAAAAAAAAGCTTGTGTCATGCCAAACCATACCTCTGTTGCATTACCACTATACTTAGTCTTCATAAAACTAATCATATTGCAGAGCATCTATTTATATTATACTTGTTGGAATAAGTACTTCTTCAAATTATGAGTTTCCCTTATATATATTTTGTTGTAAGCAGTCGGTATATCCTTAAAGAATTTTTATATATCGTACCAATAAGAGAACACAGTATGTCTGGTAATTCTCACTGATATTACGTTTGCTTATATGAGATACAGGACTCATCCAACTTAACCATTTCAATAACAGTGTAAATTCTGTTGAAAACAAGGTATCATTATGGATGACTTCAATGAAATGAGGCTCTCAGCAGCCTTAAAAATTCAATTCAATTTCATTGGATTTTTTTTATTTGTCAAAGAAGATAGATCTAGCTTGTCCTCATATATTATCTGAATGAGAAGAGGCAGGTTTTCACATGACCCCTGTCTGGATATATAACGCAGTGGCGGCTCATGACTTCCAAAATTACCTGTGCAATTCGACTCCTCCCCCATTACTTCAAATAATACCTTAAAT
Organism: Ellobium chinense; assembly: GCA_033807755.1. Classification (NCBI taxonomy): domain Eukaryota; kingdom Metazoa; phylum Mollusca; class Gastropoda; order Ellobiida; family Ellobiidae; genus Ellobium; species Ellobium chinense. Next base: position 776,338 of record JAWQUT010000066.1, on the reverse strand, counting down.
CTAAATCTATAGGCGTACTATGTTAGATCCACTTCTCTTGCTTCAAATAGCCATAACATAGTACGAGGCTTTATTAAGAGGATAACGCAAAGCTGCAAAACAAAAGAAATGTACTAACAAAAACAGTCTCTGTATTTTTGGGAATTGTTTCTTTATAATTTCTTTATTCAACCTGATCTAAATTTTACATGACACTGCATGGGTTGCACTTCATGGTGAGCCACCACTGCATAACGGGAAGGGAGGGAACTGTGCAAGCAACGGGATGTGAAGAATATAAAATAACAACTCTTCCCAAAATACTTACTAGACTCTGCAGCCGCAGTAAATGGAAAAACAAAGGGGGAAATTAACACAAGATAAAACTGAAAAGGGAAGCTCAAGAAAGGGAAAGGGAGATAAGCTGTAAAAGAGTATCGATGGTCATCATTGTAAACACAAAGTAGTCGCATCCCAAGACCTGCTAGTGTGAAACGGAAAGAGGCTGACTCTTTGCATGATCAACTCTTTAATTGCATTTTCTGTTTGATCCTAATATTTATTAAGAACTGAGAACTCACACTGCCTCTTAAGCAGTCCCTAGCTATACCCAAAGTTTTTCCGTGCTTTTATCGGCTGTGCAAAACATCTCACTGATGGTGAGAAAAACAATGGGCTCTAAATCATCAAAACTTCACAGAGTAATGGAAATTGTTAAAAGGCCGAAAAGTGCAATTAAGCAGCACTGTTCATTTCAGATCTTCAAAGCTGTTGTTTGAAAAAGTGTTGTGAATAAGCAAACAATGTGATTATGCAAATTGTGATTAAGAGGAGTGAACTTGTATATTTGTATTTCATCAGTGGGATCCAGACAGATCTAAGCTTTCACTGACAAGATCTTATGATGCTCACAAAGCACTGAAGGGGACATCCACTCCTGGGTAACAGTGACAAAACTAAACTAACAGATTGCCAACACAGTGGCCAAGGATTCAGGACTCCGCTATCATCGGTGATTGATGGTAACTCAACTAATGATTATGGATGATAGTAATTCACCAATTATGATGATTTATGATGGCATTTATTATGATGAATAAGAGATTTCATATAATTTGATGCATTAATTGTAAATGGCACAAATGAGAGTCCAACAGCATCTGTTCACTGACAACAGTAGAGAGCTTTTATTTTTAGGTTCGGATCTCTTACAGCGAGTTTGGGCACAGGTCAGCGAGCACATACAGCATTTTCCAGTGCTCATCAGATTTTCACATCTAGCTCATAACATGCTTCATGATCACAACACCAGAAAATGCCAGTTTTGCACAGATGCCTCAACCACAACACTCCACAAAAGATCTGAACTTGAAAAGAAAAGCTCTCTAGTAAATTAAGTGAAAAAGGCATCTCTTCAGTCGGCATCTAAATGCAAAGAATGCAATCTATAGCTTTAGCTACCGCTATCCAGTTCAACATTGCACCAACCAGTTCTCACAACTCATGCTGTGTAACATACAATCTAAGCCATCACATTCCAGCTGAAGATACTGTTGTGGTTACCTGCATGTTTCATCTCACAATCACCCATCATCAATGGCAACAACAATAGCAGCAGCAGCAGCAGCACCAGCCACAACTCTAACATTAAAGGCCATGCTTTGGTAAGCAGCCTACAATCACTCCATCCCAAATCACTACTGCCTGTGAATCAAGTCTTCACTTTATCAAGGCTACAAATACTACACGGTAGCAATGCACATTATATCATGCTTTTAGCACTTTACTTTCACAGTGTGACTTCAGTATCATTGCGCCTCTTTCTTACTGTGGTTACTGTGCTTGAGTTCATGCAGAAAGAGTGCATGTTAACAGCATAAAGAAAGACTGAATTTATGTCTATCAGATACATAATCCTTACATAGGCGAACATTCTTCAAGGCATTATAAACTGTAAAAATAGCCAACAAAGGCAAAGACAAGAATGTTAACACAGCTTTGGTCTGACCATCTGTGCACAGCTACAACTATGTCAAGAACACCATCAGGAAAGGTCAAAGGTAAAACTGAGGTTTGAGTTAAATTTTCCAGTCCATTTTCAGCACGGTAATGTCTAAACATAGCAGAGATAAGACATGACCCTCCATCAGGTCCTGGACAAGTCAGTGCATTTGAAATACCATGAAAAATATCCAAGAAGAATCCATGGCTAACAGAATTTGAATCCAAGACTTTCACCCTAAGAGGCAAGCACTCTACTTTTCAGCCACAATGCTAGCTAGAACAGAGACATTGAACTGCATGGACAGGCAATATGTCATACCCTGGGAAGAGTACTGATCACAGAGTTATAACCTTACAAATACAAAGAAAGGGTCAACATCCAGTATATGCTAGCAATTAGCACCAATGACAAAGACCAAGAATTTCAAATGTGTATGACATCAGAGAGTGGGCAATCAGTGCTTAGACCAGTGATGCTGTAATGATAAACATCTGTTGGTATCAGAATATGATGTACACAACCATAAAACATTGCCATGAAAGTCAGATCAGAAGGCATATGAGCACAACATGGGGGGGAATGTGCTCAGCCTGGCCTGAGAATGAAAGGAAAGCATCTTCTCTCATTTATTCCATGTGTAAAGCTGGCAAATAAGGTCTAAATGTTAGCCAGCAGGAAAGTAAGTCACCAAGAAAAACAACCATGCACTTTACTTATGGAGTTAACTTAGGTTATGAAATATTTTTTCAGCTGAAGAATGTTGCAGTTAATGGTATCTTATTGGAAGTGGTTGTTCTCAATGTTTGTATTTTTGATGTCTGACTTAAAGCCAATCAATAAAATGAGAGAAAAAGTTAAGATGATCAATCCTAAGCTAAACAACAAAGATTTCAGAAGTGTTCAAAAGAGTGTGGTCACTGGATTTGTAGTTAAAGAATAACTGAACTAATGAAAGACTAGAACAATTTGAAAGGCCACATGTTTAAAGGATTCAAAATCCAAGCAATCTGATTAGCAACGAGGATGTACTTTCCAGGACATGTTGACAGCTTGGCCAGGAGTGTGCAGGTGTCTGGGACCATACAGTATGACGAGCAGATGTGTTGAATGAACTGACATACAAACTGAGGGAGGAAGGGGAGAAGGAATGGACAGAGCTTCACAACCTACAAAGAATAACAACATGAGTGAAAATAAGGGTGAGGGAAGAATGTGCAAGTTTGCAGGAAGCTCAAGAAGGATATACCACTGAATATCAACTGGAATGATTAACAAGAAGACTCTTCACTGGATTTTAAATTGGAAGATTAGGCAAGTATGGACTACTGGACATTCTGTTTCTTCCTCAACAAGCAAACTAATGAAAGGGAGTTATAGTAAAGGGAGACAGAAATTATCATCACAATTCTGATTAAGCAAAAGGTCTCAGAGAGGCAAAGATCATGCTTCTGGTCAACTGGCAGTGAATGTGATCCATGGTTAAGGTTATCGGTTAAGAGAAATGAAAGGTCAGAAGTTATCACAGTGATGCACAATGGAGGGTTTTTAACGCCTTAACTCTCATGGAAATGCCATGTAAGTGGGAAAAAATGTAAGATGATGATGAGACAAGACAGAGATCACACCAAGCTGGCAGCCTAAATGGAACTGCAAAAGATGAAGTGAAATTCTCCACTTGCACACCATCAAAAGTTGACTTTTGTTTGAGATGATCTGTTAAGCAAGAAAAAGATCAAACAGTTTTATGAGTCATTCTAGTACGCAGTCCAGAAAAAATTATTGCCGCTGTAGTTATGATAGAAAATAGTGAAATATCACAAAAGGAAAAGAAGCAATTTTCCATTCACATTAATCTGCTTGTGAAGTGTAATTCTATACAATGTAAGAGCATTTATAACTGGAAGTGAGAGGCATGTTGTTATCATAACAGCCAATGGGGGTCACAATACGGAGGATAATCCATTCTCAACCTTGTTAAGCATGTCACTTTCATGTATCATCTTAGATGATGTTTGGATTGGTAAAAACAAGACATTCAGTTAGCGAGAGGCTTGTTATTCAGTACTATCATGCAGAGTTTAATAGTAAAATTTGCACAGGTTTACCACAAGCGATTTCACTTCCATCTGGCGCTGGGATGGGTTCTGATGTAGAAGTCAAGTGTGAAATTTTAAACTTACAAACTGTCAACATTTCACCTAAACTACCTATTTTTTTTGAGAAAAGTTACAGGCCATCACAATGGGAGGTGGGAGGATAAAGAGGGGAGAGACGATTGTGAATTTAAGAGTTGAAGAAGACAAAAGAATAATCACGAAATGAAAAGGAAACTAAATATGCTAAACACAGAAGGTTGGGGGCAGGGCAGAATAGTGGAGAACTATCTATTTTACAACAATTTCTAGCATTCACTAAATTTCACATCTTTCTTTCACACCCCTCCCCATGTCCCTTCCCTTTCATGGTTCCACAAAGAAGAAGAAGAAAAAAGTATGTCTCCCAGTACTACTATCACATAATATATCTTGGCAACAAAATACTGCTCTGTTTCATTAAATCAATTCAGTGATACATATTCTCTATAGATCTACGGAGACCAGTTTGTCTTTTAAATGACAGCCTGCTGCAAGAAGATGGTAGAAAGCTGCAGAAAAACACTGTTATTATATGCATGTTTAATATTCAGCCATGACATTTCAATGCAGTCATATAATGTCAGACTCTGTAAATTATGCCACGGTTCCATTTCAAAATAATCATCTCTCATAATGCCGACAGGTGGATACACAAACATTCATCCTGCATTCGCTTGGCAGAGTTCGAAAAAAAAAAAAAAGGAAAAACAATCACAAGGGCAGCACAGAATCAAATAACAGTCGACTACGGTAAAATCAGAACAGAACACGAGAGTTGGAGATGATGCAGGGCCAGACAAGTCTTAGAACTAAAGCTCATTCTGCAATGAAAAAAGGAAGAGGGGGAAAAAAACTGAAAAGAGCAGAGAAATTTCAAAAGCAGGGGCATGGCTACAGTGGAAACCAAGAGAACAGCAGGGAGGGTTCTTTGTGGTTTCCTCCACACAAGAGGTGAATTACCATATGGGATTTCACTCCCATCTGGCCCACATATTGGCTCTGATAGGGAAAATGAACCAAAATTAAGCAATTTACAAGCCAAATCAGATCATCAATAAATCATGAAAGCAAATACATACACACACAAACAAACAAAAAAAAATATACAGTGCAACTGAGATTTAAAAAAAAAAAAAATGAATGCTGTACAAAAGCAAAAGGGTCTTAATAACAGGGGAAATGAAAACCTAAAAAACTTTGACTCAAAATCAAGCTGTGTTTAAACCTGAATAAATAATAAATAAGAGGGGAAACACAGAACAAAAGAAAAAAAAAAAGGGGGGAGAGGGACAACAACTTAATATCTTTCCATAATACTTCAAGGCTGGAACATCTGTACTTTAAATTTTTAACAGAACATATTATTATGCTAACAAATATTGCTGGATGACAGACATACACATACACATCAAAACCTCAGACAGAAAGCATCAAAATTCTATCAGAGGAACTCCTTGGTATTCAAAGATGAAGATGAAAAACATCCATTAAGCAATTTACTCGCTAGTATAGCATAGGGGCTCTCGGTCTCTTATGCTATACCACAAATGAGACGCTTGCCTCAGGCGAATATGGCTGCTCACTGGTATCATTATAGAGAGCGAAGTGACTATTTGCACCAGAGATGAGTGTCACATTCGTGATATGGCATAGAGATAAGCAACTCTTAAGTCCATATGCCATACTGGAAACAATTTATGTTGCTGAACTTCATACACCTAATCTTACCTTCTTTCCCCTTTCTGCCCCACCAACGAACTATGTCCTAATTTTTATATCTGGCCAAAGTACAAAACACCACACTCGCAATCAAGGATTATTCACCCGTCATAAATATTTTGACAAAATGTAGTAGCACATATGAGCCAACAGAACAAGATCCAGGGCTGAGACAATACATACCTTGAGCTCCCAGCATTGTAGCCTTGACAGTGGATAAGATCTTCAGCTGTGTGCCAATGGTTGGGATTCGTTCACACACATTCAGCAGACCCTGGGGGGTGGGGGGAAGATTCAGATGGACAAATGTATTTAACATAGTACCGGACATAAAAAGAAACAACCTGCATCCAATCCTCTATATCCTAACACTAAAACTTCTATGCAACACAAATACAAAAACCCAGAATAACCAGAAAGTAACATTAATTGGCATGTCTGAAGAATAAAATACAGGATTATCTTTGTGCTCCAAATTTAGCACACAGATGATAAAATATATCTGCGAGTCCCTACCAGCCTCATCTTCTTGTCCGTGCACTCAGCAGCCAGTTTCTTGGCCAGTCGTGTCACTTCCTCAGAGGCTTCCGCAATGGCCTTGGCAGTGGCAATAAGATCCTTCTTGGTTCCACCCTCTCCTCTGAAATATAATACACAAGCAATGCCTGAATTTCAGCACTGACGTACAATGAATGCTTGACCCTTTCCCCCCCTGCAATCAAAACTGTTAGATAGATTATTCCTCATCCTCCTTCCCCCCTCATCTCTCCCATCCCCAGCAAGCTGATTTCAATTCTGTTCAGTTCTTCACGGTCAGAATGAGTAATATGATACATACACTAGTTCTCCTTTCCACACGCAATTATTTCAAATGTGAAGGAAAATAGAACCAGAGGTGCATCATTTTAACTCTTCTCTGATTGATGCCCATTTCATTTTACTCTCATATAAATTGCTCCAGTTTCTGGCATCATAAAATATTCCCAACCCAATTTCTCTTCTTCTTTTAAAAATTCAGGCGAGAAAGGACTACATTTATTTAGATTTAATAAGAAGTCAGCATCAGAAGGAATTCAAAGTAGGGAAACTAATACATCAGGACCAAGCATTTACAGTGCCCACTTTGCTCTATTCTAAATACCATGGCAAGGGATACAACCCTGTAAACTGCAACAGACATCACAAAACATACACTATGAAATAGTACATTTTTTTTACAAGATCTTGACCATATTCATTACTATGAAACTTGGAATATTTGGCAGTGATAGTGGGTAATGTGGTGAAAGAATGGGACATGCAATGGCGGGTGAACTGGTCAATACAGAGTTCAAAAAGGTCTAGAAAAGTAAGAGGATCTTACCTGACCAGCTGGCTGAGTTTGGCCATCAAGAGTGCCATTTTCTTGGCGGCAGCGATGATTTCGTTGTCTTTGCTGGACCACTGCTTAGCTTCCATGTGCAGGGCATGAGCTGCCATCTGGTGAGGGAAGAGAACAAAGTCATGGCAGGGTCAGTTAGTATCAGAGAGTGTGGAGGACCAAACTCTGCAAGAGGAGATTTGGCCATATGCATCTGATGGCAGTACTAAGATGTTGGTGACTCATTAGGACCTCCAGAAGACTATCAAAATCACCAACAGAGCAAGTTTGCAATCATGATAAGAAATGTAGAAGAAGTTTCAGGGTCACAATATGTTTGTGTGTCTATATCTGCTCCTTTTCTCATGTTTGCCATGTTTAACCTACCCAAATAAACAAATTGTTTTGGTAATCCTAAGTATTTGCACAGACAGAAGTATCTTAAACTGTAGTATACATGTACTAGAGATTTATACTTTTGTAAATTGGACCACTCCTGGATGCTGTGATTGAAATGGTTACTCTTGCAATAATAATGTCCACTTTAGGAAAGGTATCTGTAATATTCTGTAATAGAGTTATCTTACCCTACTTGACACTAAGCAAAACCAGATCTTCTACTACAACTATCTATGGTAGTTTCAAAAGATGGACAGACAAGAGACAGGAATCTGGCGCAGGCCTATTCAATGAACATAGGCAAATAAGAAAAATAAACAGACTTGCAAACTGCCAATAACAAGGTTGGCTCATGTAAGTTTGACAGTCTTGTGTTGTTACTGGAAGCAGAATGACAGTGAAAGACATGAAACACACTGATGTACAGCATGCAAATGAGAATGCATGTCTCAGACCTTGGTCCATGTACAGGGAAATACACTGATGTACTACAAATTTACATTCTTCTAGATTAAAGCCTTGCACATTGATCTGCCATAAGCCTTGATTGACCCCAGTGACATGTAACTGATATGCAACTTTTGTGGTTCTTGGATACTATGCAGTGAAGTCAAAGGGCCGAAACACTTGTTAGACGGGGGTATCTTTCTCTGAGGATCTTCTGTTGCCTCGCTCTCCGAGTAAGAGAGTTTCCTATTTACAGAGGACTTGATTTCAAAGTCTTCACAAAAAAAAAAGTCTTCTGTGCACCACAAAGTACATTGCAATAGGTTACCAAAAATTAAATATTGTTCAGTAATTGTGCCTACAAATTTCTAAAAAACTTGAACAAATAAACAGCGAGAAAAAAATCTCAAGCTTTGTGAGATCTTGACATAAAAGGAGGCGTGGACTTGTGGTATTTAGACAACAACCAGCATGTTCTCAAATATGTGCTGGTGCTTAATTCTTTCATCGGATGCTTGCATCAGAGCTTCTGCACTGGAAGTGAGGCTCGATGATCCTGCTAAAATCTAAAAATTTAGACCTGTGCTGTGAAAAGAATATCAAGTTCCTCCATCTACTCACCATGATGGGTTGGTTGGGCTGAGGTATTGGGAAGTTGGCTTCATCTTCATCATCTGTCTCTGGTGGAGGTGGACGGGGTGGGGCTTGGTCATAGGGCAGGGGTGGTCGTGGTGGTGCCCCATCTCCTGTGAGAGAAGACAGCGATGGTTAGTAAAGTCCCATGACATTTTATCTCTGGGCTCACATGCAAGAAGGAGCTGTAGGGAAAAATGAAAGGACCACACTCATGACAGCTGAAATAGTCACTGGAATGGGGAGAAATAGTTTCTACATGTACTATGGAATACACTTCACTGGCAAGGCCATTAAGAAATTGCACATATTAGAGATTATCTGCTCACCAGATTTTAGAAAGTACAAAGAAGCATAAGATACTAAAGCAATAGGTATATACAGATAAGATACAGTAGATTACACTGCATACCAATATAACATTGATGTTGTACACAAGAAAATTTAATATGAATTGATAGACTGGCCTCACTAAATTACAACTATAAGCATGGGTACTGGTATGAAAATAGATTTGGTCATACATTTAAGCCTTGGGTCAAATCAATCTCTTTTTAAGTCCTGCTTCACAAAAGCCGAGGTCAGAACAAGAAAGAATGATACACAGAAAAATTTTCACACATGGTGTAGTTAGGAAGCCAATGCTGAAAATTACCTTTACTATAAGATTCATTACATACTAAATTACATACCTTTTAAAACTTCAAGCTATTTTAGTATAAATCGACTCACGAGTGGACACTTGGCACATACATATAGCAGATCTTTTACACTATATATCTAATCATTGCATGATGACATTATATTGCAGGTATTCACTGTATACACTTTTAGCCTTTAGCCTGTAAGGCTAGACTTCATTATTACTGCTCCAGCTTCACAGTTTTGATTGTGAGTTCATCACATTTATAACCAACAATTCAGTAATGCTATTTCAATGAGTATTTACTATTTCAAAAACTTGGTCCAGATTGAAAAACAAAAGCACTGGCAATTAAACAAACCAACATTTTGACCGTTGCAAAGTTTTCTGTGGCTTGTCAAACCGGTACCTACCTATTAAATATTTAATGCTTACAAAACAATATGAACTTCCGGTGTTTCTCGTTTTTAGTAAGTAAGCCGGCAGTTGATTTGTTGTTCGTTTTCAGTCATTCTTCAAACCATGCATGAAAAATGCAGCTTCTAAGCATCTGCTTTCTCTTGGTGCGTTACACAAGTAGATCTATGTTAAGTTTCACTATTCTACACTACAAGAAACCCCATGCTTCAGACACTATCACTGCATGTTAAAACAGCAATGCCAGGTGGAAGTACTAGAAGAGGTGAGGGGAGGGAGTGGTTTGACAGGATGGTCCTTGTAGTGTGAGGGCAGCTGGGTGATCACTTGTTGAGGAAAATATAAAGCAAGTAAATAAAAATGAGCTTATTTGCTTCCTTGAGGCAAGACACAAATAAACAAACAAACAAAATTATAAATCAAAGACAAAAAAAATAAAAGCAGCAGCAATGACAAAAATCATGATTAGAAAATCTGAAAATATAACGAACAAATAAATCAATGGAGAAAAAAAAAAGGGCGTGCACAGAGACAGAGCTTGTAACAGACAGAGAATTAAACACATAACTGGACAAAGAGTCAAAGAGAACTGAATGCAGCCTGGAAAAATAAACAAAGTAATAAAGGGTACACTCCCCTTATTGCTGAACCGGAGATATGGAGAGATAAAGAGAGGGCATGTGAAGGGAGGAGGGAAAGGGACAGTGCAAAAGAAATCCCACAGTATTCAGCTGATCCCCACTGATCTAAAAGATTGCATACTAATGAATTATTATTTCTTGGCAGTTTGAAATTGCTTGACACTGGATACTAAAAAATAAGAATGAGACTGATCTTCAGTGGAATTTTTGTTTCTCAGATCGCAGTTAAAGACTATTTATCCACGTGTTAAGAGACCAAAAGACATCAATGCACAAGCTCTTCTGTGAAGTTAACCTTATGTATGTAGTTGCTTGGCTGGCTGTGAAATGACTTAAATCCTCTATATATAATGAAGAATCTTTCCTGCAAAATTACTCTTCTATCATATATCTATAGCAGATTGTTCCAAATGGCTTCATTTACTGTCTGCTAGGATGGCAGATACATTTCAGGTGTTGTTGTAAATCTCACAATGTAAGGATTGCGGTACAATCACGGAGTAGGACCGATCTTGTAGCTAAACCAATGACTAAATGAACTGTATTAATGCAAGAGCGGTCCTGTCCCAGGAGATAGCCAGGATTGCATCCACTTAAGAAATGAATTACCTTTATTAGCAGGTATCTTCAATTACGTCCCATAAAATTCTGTGAGATTTTTCACCAAACCTTTAGGCCCCAGGAAATTATCCGTCTTCCCTTAATGAATGGACTATATAATATGCATTCTTTGAAAGGCACCCTTATTAGGTACTGTTTGAAAAGAAATGAAAAAAAAATGCAAACGTTGCACCAAAAATGCTGATGGCAAATATGTTTATACAGTATGTTTTTTTCATAGTCTAGTAAGGGTGATATTTGCTATACCGTGTACCCTCATACATTCTGAGACTTTTTAAAAGTTACCACATTTCCAGTGCCTGTCCTGTAGCCATCTCACTGAGAAATATAATATTCACACCCCTCTAAGATTTAAGTCTATTTCACTGCAGACCAAATATCCATTGAAAAAGACAGTTGTCAATTGTGACGTTTAGAAGTGTGATCAGAAAAAAACTCTTCACATACTTAGACACACTCTACCTACTGAGAACATTTCAAAACCACAGTCAACTCCCTTAAATCACAATTTCAGAAATGCCTGATAAAAAAAAAAATTTAAAAAAACAAAACACAAAAACACAGTTAAGGATAGAATTAAACAGAACTGCTTGTTTTCAATATTTGAGTAAAACGTTCGCTGAAAAGCATTCTGATGTGTGAAAGTGTAGTTATAATGAATGTAATTAAGAAGAGTTGACTGTCAAAAAAAAAATTACAAATATCTCATCATTCTGCATGTGGATGCTGTCATAGTTACCAAACAAAGGCATCATGAAAGGTATTGGAACCCCACGACGATCTGTGAATCAAATGTTAATTCACACAATACAGGATAAGAGGCATGGCTGCTTATATGTGGTGAGATCAAGTGTCATTTTCTACAACATCCATGTTATGACATAGCTCAGTTGTGTAGCATTCCATGTTAGATACTCAGCATCACTTGATTAAGTGTGTAAAACACGACATACAGTTACAGCTGTGAAGTCATTTGAAAATAACTGAAAATCAACATCAAACTTAGCACCAGGCCTTGTTAACACATCTGACATGCCTTTCATGCCTGTTGAGAAAAACAAACAAAAAATTAATAGCAATGTTGATCCCATCACCATTTCAAACTGCCTCTAAACCATTCTTCAAGGTGCTGTGCTCCCTGGATGGCTACACCCTTATTAAATCAAAAACCGCATGCTGAAATTTTGATTGTGTAAAAGAACTTGTGTGAACTAAACCTGCTCAAGGCATACAAATGAAACAGCGGAATAACCTTTCCAACTTGACGAAATGCAGTTTGGAAGAATAGAAAGAGAAACAGAAATTATTTTATTGTCTTCAGTTCAAACTTATGAGCTTGACTTGGTAACCAAAACCTACCTGTTGTTTCTCTGGTAAAAAAAAGGAAGGGAATTGAAAGAGAGAGGGAGAAGGAGTGAGAGATGGGGTGGAGTTCAAGTCTAATAATTTCTCTTAATCACTCTCTCAATTTATAAGTTCCAATATTTCTTGTATTATATAACAAAACTACTTATAAAACATCTCCTTAGGCAATCAAATGAAAGGTTCAAGCTAACTAGAAGAATGGTCACTGCATTTTGCCAATAATTTCCTTCCTTTTGTTTTTATTTTTTACTGTTAATAAGTTTAATCGGTGTTATATGATTTCAAGCAAGATTGAACTGAACTAGAGCTACCTCTCCCTTTGCTCATAAATCAGTCTGATTGACATTATATTTTAAAACAGGAAAAAAATAATAATCTACTGTGTTCTAAACTACTACATGAAGCTAGAACTTTCATATTAACATCACAATTCACTCCATATGCATTCCAAGTGTTACATGATCATGTTTGTTATTGACAACTGCCAAGAAATTCCATTATCCAAACTGTGCAATAACATGGCATGGCTGTGAGCTGCATCTGCAAAGACCAACAGGACATGAACGATGGAGAGTGGGAACCTATCGTGGTTTGTTTTTTTAAGACATCCACCAACACAAGAACTCTTGTGAAACATTGACTAAAATCACTGTACCATATTTTCTCTAATTGTTACATCCTCTCTCATAAATGCCCTACCCAGCCTCGACACCCCTCCCCCCCCCNCCCCCCCATTCCATATAAACCACCTCAATTTTTGTTTGATGTGAAACATTGATTAAATCAACTTACCACATTCTCTCTAACTGTTGCACAACTTTAATAATCCCATCTCTGCATCAACTTCATCACTATCTTAAAAATTTACATGGTAACAAAGGACATCTGAACAATACTGTGGAAGCAACCATACTAAGTACATATGCTGCCTCTGTAACTACATCAACATCTGGCAAAACATCTTCCTGCTATCGTAGTCCTAAAACTTCTTCTAGTTTAAATTGCACTAGATCATATCCTAGACTGGGGCACCTCCCTACCTTATTACCAGCAGTTCATGCAATGTCACACACTCACTGCATAACCCAGAGTTGGCCAACTTAAAAACTGCCGATTCCCCATCTGTGAGGCAGCTACACCAGTCTTACACTAGCCCCTTACTGGTCGCCACTAACACTCGAAAAACTTTTGATGCTGCCTCTACAAGAAACTAATATATCAGTAAGATCTGAGGCAACACTCGCTTCACAAGGGTGAATTTCAGCACTGAGGCCATCAATTAGAATAAAGTAAATCCAGTTTGTTTGAACCAATATTCCATACCAGAACCTGGAGAGATAAACAACAATAATCTTCTCTCTCTCTCTCTCTCTCTCTCTCTCTCTCCTCTCTCTCTCTCTCTCTCTCTCTCTCTCTCTCTCTCTCTCTCTCTTTCTCCTGCTTCTTCCTGTGCTCCTAATACTCTGATCTCTCCATCCTTTCATCACACTTTATATTGCCACTTCCATCATCCATGTCATGATTCATGAGGTTAGCAACAAAACATAAATCAGCTTACGAAAACCAATAACAAAAGGATTGCAGACAAGCTATAATCATAGGATGAATGGAACGGTCAGAAAAGTTACTGGGTTGCNGGAGGGGGAGGGCAGTGGTTTGGGACAAGTTATAAGGAGTTGAGTGCGTAGTTAAAATGAAATTAACAGTTTATAAATATGGATAATGCACTCCCATGCCATGAGCAGGGCAAGCAGAAAATAAAAATGACCAGCGGCGGGCAATAGGCAAGCAGGTGAGAGTTCCCTGCTGACCATAATAATATCCATAGGGGTCCATCGGGGGTGGGGGTACAGGCGGAGGCGGCATTGGTGGGGGCGCAGCCGGTGGAGCTGCTGCCCTCTCTTGATGGAATCGTTCGTCTGGTCGCAAGGAGGCTGAAGAGATGCATCATATTTAGACATGATTCTCTCGTAAACATATAGCAGATAATACATACATAATATGTACATATATATTACAACACTGGCCATAGCTAGCGTAAGCTCTTAGATTATAATATGTCGGAAATATACAACAACATTAATGCAAACTTACAGTGGAAATATTAAAGCAGAAATACATCACGACACACTGTGCATAAATACTTGACCAAACTTTTCACCAGACGACACTTATATAAGCTCAAAAACATCTCACAATCTTTCACACATTGCAACAACACTGCCACCTATGTTGTTTACACAACACTGTTTATGATTCCATCAGTGTGCTTGAAGTTGTACAATATAAACCTTTCAGATGACGAAAAGCTTTAGATATACTTTATATATATATGGTGCATCATGACAGTGTGTTAATTGTGAGTGAGGCTATCAGTGTGAATGTTTGTTAGGAGAAATGGCCACTTTAAAGCTTTAACTAGCCCTGCAAAGATCTGGACTGGATGAGCAACTGTGACAGTCTAAACCCCCCCCCCNCCCCCCCAAGCCTCAGGGCACATGAATGTCACTTTTGTGACATGGGCTTAATTTCTTGATTCTTGTCTTTTGGATGATTTAAATTTTAAGACCTATTCAACAGGATCCAATTCTGCAATCCTAAAATCATATAATAGACCCAATACCAAAAGTGACATATTGGTAGTATGCCTCCCTATTGTGTGTGCAGATTATTTTTTTCCTACAGCCAAAAGGTGAAAGGGCTGAACTGACAATCTGGCATCCTAATAAATTAAAGTTGGATCAATCCATAACTTCCAATGCAAATGATATGAGGTTTCTTTTTCTAGATAACTATACTGACCTCATTTCACACATATCATTTCAGAATAGCTTGTTCACTTGTTAGATTTACGTAATCCCATGCAGTCTTTGAAGTGATTATCCCAACCTTCTATTAATGACATGAGAATGGTGACAGATGGTAACGAAGTACACAAGTTTGTTGAAGTCTGTTTGTTAGTAATAAAAGTTTGAAAATCTTCAAACTTCAAGAGTGACTTGCAGCTGGGTGAGAGAGCTGGTGTGAGTGAATCAATCCCAGAATTCTTAGTACCTTCATTAACAGGGTGTGCATGACGGCCACCTCCATATGCATCTGGAACTGGGATCATAAGGAACAAGGGTTATCATTGGTAGAAAACAGCACTGCATATCAAACAACAGCCAATAAGAGAGTATAGTACAACACCACAAAGTCTGCAGCCAATGAGAAGGCTTCATACTTCTTCCAATGGCATTTAAGAGGAAACAGTAGGAAAGAACTGGTACTAAACTATACATACAAATGTCACACATGAACAGTTGAATTACTCAACCTTGTCACAAATTGATGAAACATTCTGGAGATTTGTCAACTATTGTATTTATGTTTACATACCTTACAATCTAGAAACAGCTAAGAGGCATTCCCTCGAGGGGACTTTTAAAGGCAAATTTAACGGCTGTACTAGTTCCCATGAATAAATGTTGGTCTCTCTTTTTATCCTTAAACCAACATAATTTTCCACACGCTGAGAAATTCATCCTCTTTATTCAATGAGATCATTAACCTTCCTTCTTTAAATAAATCTCAAAGTTAGTCTTGATTCTCACATAAAAAAGAAAAAATTAAAAAGAAAAAAAAGAAACCAAAAGAAATAAATGTGTCCACATCACTCATTTAGTGTGATCGAGGAAACATAAACAAATGGTAACAAATAACACAAAGGTATGTAACAGATTGTCGTTAATATGTTGAAATCACATTCCGGAACTTAAACAAAGATTTTTTTAAAAATGGGTGACACAACAGACATTCTCTGTTCAATATCAGTGGGGGATTTCACAGATGCTAAAATAAACTGTTAGTTATCAAGACCTTTAACAAACGGAAAAGAACACAAATTTTGAGGACTGTATGGCTCTGAAATAATAAAACTTTAAAAATAGGAACTGAAAATATTCAAAGATCAGTGGTTTACTGTTTTGTTTCTGTTTCAGTTTTGGTTTTTTCTTGTTTTTTTGGAGGGAGGGGGAGAAGAATAACATGATTTGGGGGGGAGGGGTGCCCTGGGGAGTGGAGGGCGGAGGAAAAGCCCTTCAAATGTTAATGGTCCAATAAAAATGGATATAATAATTTGATTGTTTCAGAAAATCAAAACGGCAGTATTCTTCAGTCATTAGAGACCAAACAAATCAAAGATCTGATTTCATGCATGTGAAAAAGTCATGAGAACTTGATGACAAAACAAACCAGTCATTGATGATGTCTGAAATTAGTTCACGAAAGTAACTGAAAGACGTGGGGAGGTGAAGGGTCACGTCCACTGCACTCTACTAGCATGCCACTACCTCTAGCTATGACGGACCGGCCCACTTCACTATCCACCTCCAGGGTGCAGGGGTTGTTGGGAGATACCATTGCGGCATGAGGGGGAGGGGCCCGGAATACACTGCTGCACTCCTGGGTTGGGTAATTGTGGGGGCGGGGTGGGCGAGGGGGAGGGGGAGGGGANGGGAGGGGGAGGGGAAGGGCCGTGGAGGGGTGTGGCCTTGTCCGCAAAGTCAGGTGGAGCTACGTTGAATACGGACAACAATAAACAAACATCCAAGTTAATCCTGTGACAGTATGGATTATGACACTGACATAACCAACAAACATTGAAGAAAAATAAATCCTACATAAAATGTTGTTCACATAATCTTGTACGGGATGACCGCCTAATGAGAAAACATATAAAGCAAGCTGTCAAAATACCACCACTGAACATATAAAACTATCAGCAACAAAGTTAAACAAAACCAAAAAAACATAGATCTGCCTATTCCAAAATAGATGTCTCTAATGTTTCACATATAAAAACTGCTTACTGTAGACCTATGAAACTAGTGGGACACTAAATTCAAGAGAGCGGGAAGTGACAGAGCTTATGCAACATTGCTGAAGCCAAACTTATGCCCCAAACAAAATGCAAACTAAGGAAGCAACAAAGCATAATGACAGCATAATAATATATTGTATACATATGGAATAAAGACTTACAACATATTTTCTAACTAGAGCTATCTAAGAATATTTATAGATGTGAAAAAAGAAATGTTCTCTACTTATAAACTTCATGAATATGCATACATGTACGGGATTCAAGGCATAGAATGCATACAACATATTGGATATGGTGAGCTGACAAAGTTGAAAGAACTTGAATAATAATGAGATAAAATGAGCTTATCTTGAGAGCATACAGGAAGTTTATATACAGTAGATCATGAGGGTTGAGAATGATGCATTGACATGAGCCAACATGGAAAAGAAAGGTAATTCTTGTGTGGCTGCAGTAAATCTGTACATGAAGGATGGCTGTTTTACCGTATTTCAAGCTCACGTAAATAGAATGGTGTGTCAGTAGAGTCTTTCTGTATACAAACATGGGACAGCAATATCAGAACTGGATCCGGCTATGCACTGGACATGTATTAACCCTTATAAGTAAAGAAAAGATTTAAAGTAACAGAAGTGATCATTGGAGTATTGTCAGCTCCAACCTGTTGTTGTTCTTTTTTGTTCAGAACAAGCAACATAAATCTTGTCAAATTCTGTCTAATTGGAAATGAAATGAATGTTCTGGAACGGCAGCGGATGTCTTGTGTACTGAGTGTAGAAAAACAATTGTTAATGTCCTAGATCCTACAGCCTGTAGCCCAGATCCTTTTGGCCTTCATTTTTGTGCTTTGAACCACGAAATGATATAACCAGTTAGAATTCTAATCCAATATGGGCAAAAGTCTGAATGAGGCAAATTACAGCAGAGGTAGCATATTAGCAGATTAAAGAAAAAGATAGAGGTAACTTGACTGAAAGGCAAGACTTAAAGGAAGTGACTTTGTGGCTTAGAATAAAGTACTGATGGCTGTCAGAAAAAGAAAATACATTATACAGACTGTATGGCTTATTGAAATTCAATAGTAAAATAAATCATCCCACCATTGCAATATATAATGTCATTACATCAAGTACATAACATTGAACTGACTGATAGCCAAATGGGTCATTTCATGAATCTTGATCATTTTTGTTAAAGGAAAAAAAAACAACACAATTTTAAGAAATAGAGTGTAGGTCAGTTTTCAAGGTTCATACCCCAATTCTGAGTCATTTTCCATGATAGCTCAAGGTGAAATTTCACTATCAAGATTTACAATATTGTTCCAAGATAACAATCATTTATAATAAGATCAGTTCTTATGATAAGGTTTGTGGCAAAAAAAACAGCAGATCTTTTGTTAGAAGGAGTTTTTAAAAGATTCCTAGAAAAGATTAGAAATTTCAAGTGATTCTGTACACTGGACAAATTCCAGGAACACACTAGGAGCCCCTGAAGTTCAATGACTGTACACAAACCATGTGTTTCCATTCCATTTACACGTGTGAGTGACTGAACTGAGACACACCATGAGAGAAGGAAAAAACAAAAAAAATCTGCCAGGATCAACAAAATACCTGAAATGTGAAGCTGTGACATGTCAGGTGGTGGTGGGAATCGTTCATCATAGTAGCCTCCCTTCGGCTGTACAGTGACAGCATTTCGTACACCTCCTACTGCATCAATCAACTGAGGAAACAGAGAGAGAGAAAGATAAGAAGCGGTGAACTCATAAACTAAGGATGAACTCATGACCTAATGTGAACTAATGATGACCTACAGCAAACTAATGGTGAACTAATAAATAATGATGACATAGTGACCTAATGTAAGCTAATGATGAAGTAATGTGAAAAACTAATGATGACCTAATTTGAAGATTTATTCTAAAGAGGTCTGTGAAAGCAAAATATGAGCTGCTATCATACAGCTCCCAATTTCTTGGGGATTAAATGCAAGTTTTACTCAAAAATATTGTCAATTTTAAGCAAAATCACCTTACAAAGATACATTTGCCACCAAGATAGTACTGCTCTGCTCAAACCAAAGTGTCTGACATGAAGAAGAGTGATTATCCCCTAACATTCACTGCCACGTTGCACATCAACATGAAACATTCATAGCCTCCCAATTATTATTGTCATTTCAAGTAGGAAAACAAAATGCTAGACACTTTTAGGATGTTTATTTGTAGCTATGATCTTTTGATAAAGATGAAGACAAAGAACTCCTTGATAGCACAGTAGAAACCTGACCATAGCCCATGATAGGAAGTCAGATGTGCTGGCTCTATGACCAATATACTGTAGAGGAGCAAGTAATAACTCTACCATATACCAGGGAATGAGGTGACAAAAACGGTTGCTCCTTTCAACTGCATATCAGTGTAGAGAGTCTGCACGCAAGGGGGACGAAATTAAATTCAAAGCAACCATAATAACTTAATCAACAATGACAGTCTGCTCCTATTCTGATACGGGCCATTATGCTACTTCACTGCTATACCCCAATCCAGAGGTTATTTGAGCTTGAGACCTCAGCCTGATGTGATGATATTATAAAAGATGCAGGTCTAATACAACACTTACATAATGAATATGAGCATTATGTACCCAGTGAATGTGAGCTAACCATCACTGGAGACAAGTAAACAAATAACAAGCAGTAAGACAGCAACTTAACACTAAACCGTTCACTTACAGCCTGATTGTCTCTCCTCCATTTGCCCACAGCAGCTGCGTCAGCTGGATTCATGGCGACAGCCTTAGCACTCTGCACGTCTGGTGTGATGGCTGGGAAAAGACAGAAGGAGAAACTGCCACCAGAGGACTACAAAACAAAAACACAACTCAACCAAGCTATGAGGCACCAAATGTTTACATGGAAGGGAGAGTGATTCATGTATGAGTGCACCAAAGACAGACTTTCTTTTTTTTAATGCACAAATTTTAAGTGCATTTACTTCTGGACAAGACAGTGCTAGGTAAAATGGATAAAATGATGGGTAGTGTATAAATATTACCTATGACACTGTGTTGATTAAGCAATTCCTGGATAACACTGGGAAACTCATTTGGATCTAGAGCAAATTACAGATAGTGTGTTAGCGAAGACATCAATGAGAGATTCTTAAAGTCACGAGAGCCCAGCCCTCAAACACCCCAGGATGAAACTAAACTTTTATGTCCTCTAACAAAACACTTACCAGGCTATAATTCTATAGCCAACAGAACAGACTAGCCCATGTTACTCCAAGTACTCACTAGATGCAAGGACCTCTGATGCTTGGTTCACCCTGTCTACAAAAGCTGGATCTTCACTGTTCTGTGCCTCCATGTCTGCCACCTGAAGTACCCTGTCTGCACGTCGGGCGATGTTCGAAGCTCCGCTGGCAATCTTGGGTGAATCCCTTGCTCTGATTCCTTCCTCTATCCTTTCTGAATCTCGCAGGATGCCCTCCTCTATGAAACAAAAGATGAAGGAGTGTCAATGCTTAATCAGCAGAGATGAAAAGACCCAAAGGAAATAAAAGGAACTCCTCTTTGAAGTCTTACAATGTTTACCATTAGCAAACTCCCTGCATCTCCCCTCAGGTACTAAGAACATAGCTTGAAGAGCACCATAAACCTATCATTATATCTTTCAGCTTGAAAAAATCTAAACATAACTTTGGTCACCCTATTTGACAAATTACCTTTTGCAAGATGATTCCATAACCAATGTCAACTTGTCCTCTTGGATATTTGGAAGAAATCGAGAAATCTTTTCACTGCCATGATTTTGAATGATAATAAATTGCATTTATAGAGTGCCCATTTCAAGCAAGCTCTGAGTGTTTTATAGTATTAAATATCTTCCTAGACACATAAGCATGCACTCATGTACACACATAGTACAATAAATTTGGGTAAGATGAATATCAAGTTTGGTTTAACAAGTGTCAGTGAAACACTGATAGAGAATACAGTGAATACACAAACTTTAATCAAATGATATTGATTGAAGTACCCAGAGACTGCAAAACACTTCAAAAACCTACACAGCGATGATCATTTAAACTGCTGCTATGCACAGCAAAGAAAAAAACCTTCTGAATGTGAAAGAGAAGAGCAGCAATGTTTCTGTGACACCTCACAGTACCTCACCTTGTGCACGGATAAAAGCTTCAGAATCAACAGCCTCATCCACAAGTCCCCTCAGTCTATCCATGTTATCCGACCACTGTTTCTTCAACAAATCGAAATGTTCCTGAGCTGCCTGGTTGTTGGGGTTGGCAAATAGCACCCGGGCAGCATTGATGACTTGTGGGGCCAGATCCTTCAGCTGGAAATTACATTCTTGTATTTACAAATATTGTCAGCACTGAAAATCATGCCAAATGAAATCTAAAACAACACCATAATAGAGGGACATTCTTGCAAAATTTGTGAACAGAGCAGGAAAATAATTCTAACAAACAATAAATCGTTTCAGAGGTGCATACTTCCTTCAGAGTTCAAGCTTGTTTCAAGGAACAAAATTTATGGACTTTTTAAGGAGTTCTGAAAAACAACAATTAAAGACCTAAAAAGCATCTCTGACTCCAGAAGCAGGATATTTCAGATGCTGTTCAGTTATTGCTATCAAATAAACTTTATGGTCCATGCCATGGTCTCTATAAAGTATGAGAGACTTTCGTCATGACATACCAAACCACATGTGGTCACTAACAATGCAGCTTACATTTTCTCGATAATGCACAAATCCAGATAGGCAAACTATGTAGTCAAAAAACTTTTTAAGTGTGTGTTGGTTGAGATATGAAATTTAAGATCTTTTTAGGCCTTTTTAACTACCTGGACAAATTTAAGGGTTTTTAACGAACTTCAAGGCAGCAACTGAACACTGTCCTGCAAATTTCCTGAAATTCGAAAATTTCTGTAAAACTGGCACTGCTTTAGTACATGCCTGATTGGAGTTTTTAAAGATGGCTTCCACTGTCTGTTTGTTCCTACAACCACCAGCTGTGGCCACGGAGTTGGCCGTGTCTGCCAAACGGCTTGAATGGTCCTGGAACTGGCGAACTTTAACCTCAAAATTGTCATCACGTCCTGGGGTACCTGATAAGGAAATAAAGTCATATTGCTGGGACTGTCACAACCAGCAGAAAGGGGAAGAAAAATCATTTAATAATAGTGACTTGTGTCAGAAAAAAAAAAAAACATGACACTGAAACGCATGTTAGGAAGCTATGAACTGTATAGGGTAATCTGCTATGCTGAGGTAATGATGATGTGAAGTTACATATTCTTGTATTGCCTGGATGTGGGATATAGACAGTGTAGTTACTGTAAACAGCGACCTTTCTCCCTTTAGCAAATTTCAAAAGAAATAAAAAAAGTGAGGATATAGAACCTGTTGTTGCAAGCAAAGTCCTATTTATGTTCGATGGTCAATATCAGTGAGGTGCACCATCACAAAACAATGTGTGATGCTGACACCAAACCGTTTTATTACAATGCTTTGTTCATACACATGAACTTACCAAGAGGAACAACTGCAGCCTCACTGAGTTGTTTCAAAGGAGTATTTGTATCGATGAAGTCTTCAGCAACCTTGGGAAAGAAAACAATAGCAAATGTAGTTATTTAAGAGACTCACATGTGCAGTTGAGAAATGCTAAATAAAAAGAGGACTAAGCAATGCTGTTTCTTGATTTGCTGAATAAAGTATGAATCTAGTCAAAAGACCTTAATTACATAGTACATCTCATACAATAATACTTGTTCTCTATTTGAAAACTGGAAGCAAATCATCAAGCTATCACACTGACACAGCACAAGTTTAAAATAAACCAAGGGAGGAACAAAAATTTCCAAAACTTTAAAGAATCCTTGTAACTTTATACACTGCTGACAGCTTTTTGTAAATAAGACAGTCTCATCATGTATGTGTGGTGCATGCCCTCTTTTTCAGTTTCTCATTGACGACTTGCCTGTCCATGTTGTGACACCTGAGCTAACAGAAGAATTGCTACTGATACTTCATGACATACCTGGGACACCAAAGCATCTCGAATCTTGGCCTTAAGAGCTGCCAGCTTCTCATCCAAGTTACGAGCAATGGCCTTGGCTTGGGGTCCGTTACCCTGGGAGATATGGTAAATTTCTGACAATGAGCCACGGCAGTTCATAAATACTAGCATAAAGCTAAGGACTTAAGTAGGACTAATGGCATTCCTTGTCTTACTTTCAGTGACAATAATAGGGGCAATTAACTCTTTGCATTATATGGGCCTAATGCATCAAAGAGTAAGCAACATTAATTCCCTTACATGCTCTAACTGGATTCCAGTGAGTCTGCTGAGATGGTGAACTCACTTCTGAGGCTGTGTCTGTATGCATAATCCTTACATAAGTTAACGCATTGCTACAACTATGGGAAACTTCCAAAACATTAGTAATGTTCACTGTTGTTAACACAGTATGTTAATGTATGGATTATGCATATAGAACTGGTCTATACAGCCAACTGGATTTCATTGGAACTTCATGAAGCACACAAACAGTTATAATGAATTTTGTGGTTGTTTTGAACACATCCATGTCAGCATTCTGATGTCAGCATTTTGAAAGCATTTTGAAAGCGTACTGAAAATGCTACAACTAACCCAACAGAGGTGAATAACAATGAGCCAAGCTCTCCATGCAAAGTGTACATCTATGAACTTCAGCATCAAACCTCTGACTACATTCTCATCCAACAGAAAATCACATCTTCTATTTGTTGGATAAGTCAACTGCTGCTTTGGAAGCTTGATTATGATTTTTAGGCTCCTACAGTATGTAAGACCAGATGTAAGAGACTTTCAACTGGATGGTTTTCTCTTTATACAGAAAGATGTGACAAGTGAATGTCTTCATTATACAATCTTACAGTAACTTTCTTACCTGGCCTCTCCTGCACAGATCTGACAGCTGATTGGTTAGAATCTCTACCTCGTCACACAGTCGTAACAAGTCCTGCCTCTGTGGACCGGTACAACAGTTGGCCACCTTGCGACCTTCGTTGACCACCAAGCGGATTGCTTGTTCACCTGAGCAAATCAGAATCACAGAATGAAGTGTTTTGGTTCTGTCATGATAATAAATGACACCATACCCAGGCACACCAGACCACGGTCATCTTGTCTACTCATCAGGAACTAATGACCTTGCAGCATGAGTGTTAAATCTATTCTTCTGCGGCAGGTTACACCTCTACAGTTTATCTTGCCCAGTAAAACATGTTGGACTTAGGACCCAAAACTCATGTGTAAGATTTGAATGATTCATAGTTGTACTTGTATCATTGCAGGTTGCAGAGCAACATCTGGTAGAGAAAATCTGGACTGTAGGAGTCCTAATAGCAGTATAAAATCTGTCTTTTGTGTAGGAATGATTGTATGATATGAAACCACCTTGAAAACGGTGAAATTCACTTCTAAATTTGTAAAAACTGTTGCAGACAGTGTGTCCCAATGGTTTCATTGGATTTTATATATGCGTGCCAGTGGTCTACAAAAGAAGGCGAAGTTTTTAACCCTTTTCATCTAAATTAGAATTGTAAAAAATCTGAATGAAGGACCTCCACTGTAAACAGTATATGACTTCAGCACAGTAGTGGCGCCAGACCTACAGACTAGCCTCGGCCATTTATGAGAAAAAGTCTGTCTTCCAAAATGTTCCATAATATCACTTTTTTGCTTTACATATTTTCCTAATAAACATGTTCGAAAGGGACAAACAACAACAAATGTCAGCTTACCAAGTCCCTTATCGTCCAAGCCAGGGTTAGCCAGCCACTGCCGTGCCTGTTCCACCTTGCCATCCACAGTGGGTGCTGGCTTCCTGATGCCGCTACGCTCTGTGTTCATGATACCCATAGCTGTCTGCTGCTGCAACTCCTTCAGTTTGTCCTGGATACCTCGGGCTAAAGACATAGCTTGTGGGCTGCTTCCCTGATGGGTGACATATTTGGAAAAGAACTTCAGCATGATGAATAACAAATACACAGGTTGAATGCTAAAGGTTGAATTGAGGATGAGATACACAGTCATGGTACGACTGTACACATAACAAGAAAAGTAAATGAAATACATACATCTGAATTTATGAAATGGGTTAAAAGTTTGCATCCAGAGTTTATATTTAGGACTATTCCAGTTTGAATTTTCACTGCGCATAATGCAGTAACAGAAAGGAGAGGAGATTTATGATGGGATGACGCTCCGTTAATTTTAATTCAACTACATCACAGGCCAAATGTGAAATGCTTCCTTATAAAGTATCGTTATCAAACATTGTGAATGTTAAGTCCAAGGTGCTCATGATCACCACTTATCAAAATGCTTCTGTA
Source organism: Ellobium chinense (assembly GCA_033807755.1). NCBI lineage: Eukaryota > Metazoa > Mollusca > Gastropoda > Ellobiida > Ellobiidae > Ellobium > Ellobium chinense. The sequence continues at coordinate 750,695 of JAWQUT010000066.1, read as the reverse complement.
AAACGTCTTGCATGATTGTCATTTGCCAGTTTTTGCTTTTACATGGGACAAATTGGCAGTGATATTGCGACAGAGCGTTAGCATCATCGGTATGAAGTGATATATTGTGGATGTGGCACTTGCCCCAGGCGCAGACTTCGTTCATCAATATCAGACAATGTGACAGTCTGACCTAAGATGAGCATCACATCTGCAGTATAGCATGGAAGTGGTTAGTGTTCAAGCGTCTGTGCCATATCAGCGACAAAATGTTTCTGAAACCGAAGGATATCATGGGCAAAGAGGTTGATGATTGGTGATTCAAATGTGACTCCAGATGACAACATAAGAACTGATAATAAACCTCAAAACTGTCACATGGCGGTGAAGAAACCAATGACATGACAACTTCTAAACTGGTTTCTCTATTTACTCTCCTGAGCCAGACAGGATTACCTTTCCTTGCTGCCTGAGCTCTGACAAGGCATTGACCATGCTTTCCACGTCACTGGCGCTGCGGAGGATGGTGTCTCTATCATGTGGGTTGGTACAACGTTCAGCAATCTTCCTGGCATCTTCAATGATCTGACGGATTGCCTTATCACCTGAACAAGATATGATGCAAAAGTGTGAAAATTCCTTTATAATTTAATCAGAGAACAGAAAATTTTGCTAATTATGAACAGTTACATAGCACAGACTTGTTAAAAAAAAAAAAATCCTAAAGATGGAAATTTCCTGACAGTTATCATCAATGCAAGAACAAAAACATACAAACATTAAAATTATTTCACAATAACATTCCAACTTCCAGCTGCAACTGAAAATTCAGTCCAGTACAAAAGTAAATACTGGTCTACATTACAACTCCCTAATTGAGTTTCTCCTCTAACAGCATTCTTCTTAAATGGTTCTACAACATCCTCTCTACTTCTTGGGTGCAAAAGCACACCCTTCCATTGCTGCCTCATATACATAAGAGTCTATTTACACTTCACTAAATTCTTACCCATACTTCCAACTAAGGCAGCCGGGTCAGTCAGCCAGTCATGAGCTGACTTCATCTTGCCCTCAATGGCATTCTGTAATACAAACAATAGCAAATATGTATACTTCCATAACAAATGAAGATACCTTTCTCCTCACCTGGGTAACTACTGAAATATCAAGTTTCATACTAGAATAATAACATGTGTAGTATAAGGTAGAAATGAAGCACTTTTCACAATAAGTGTGAGGAATAAGCAGATAGAGACAGATGCGCCAAGTGGGAAGAGTAAAGAGGGAAGTGCTCTGGAAGATAAATGCTCTTGAGTATTGAACTGTTACAAAGACCTTGTACCAATGTAGATAATCCTTAAAACCTCTGATAATATCCTGTGTTTAGGATGTGGGAGGGCACCAAAACAAGCCAAGCCAACCAAATGATAGTTGCTACCAAAGTACCAAAGAAGGAAATACCAATCATGATCAGATGGTACAGCTCTAATAGTGAGCCAAAAGGTCAGCTGATGATATTTACTTGCGCTTTCTTCATGACAGTCAGATCATCAGCATCCCATTCATCCTCATCGTAAGTGGTCAGCTGCAACACACGTATGATCTCGTGGATCTCGTCGGACATTTTACGTACTGTGTAGTCTCGGTTGTTCTGAGCCTCTTTCATGCCTTGCCCTACAGGAATAGAATATGTTAAGTTAACAGGACTTCTCTTACACAGTTCATGCACAAGCCAGTATGTAGCAACATAGCCATTTGGCTGCAGAAATGGACTCAAAATCTATAGGCCAAGTGTTCAATTTCTGACCATGGTCATGCTGTAAGTGTCTTGGGAAAGCCTTTAAATTCATATTTTCTTCACCTTTCTGTAAAATGAGTAACTGGCTAGAGGTAATGGAAGATATTGTCAGAATGTTAGTGCCCGGTGCCTATAAATGGCAGCAGCACTGTATGCTCCTCGGGGAGCTGAGAAGGTATCAGAGATCAGGTCTGCTATGGTAATAATAATGTGAAGTCCTGTAAATGGATGTTTGCCCAGATAAGAGACTTACAAACTACATTATTATTATTATAACTATCACAATTGAAGTCTCAATCATACTGGAAGAGGAAGAAGAAATATAGGAAGAAAATCACCTGACTGATTAGCAGTGATGAAGATCTTGATGCCGCTGATAAGCACTGGAGTCAGGACCTTGACCTGTTCTAATGAGCGGACCAGCATGTCCCTGTGCACCTGGTGGGTCAGCTCCTTCTCACGGTTGTCCACTTCCTTCGTCATTTTCGTCAGCACAGGGCTCAGGTTCTGCAAGAGAACACCACAGTTCTGGGTAATTCCATAGATAATAAACCTGATGAGCAAATTTCTTTCTAGAATGTAATAATTTCATTTTTTGTCACCCTAATAGTCCAGATTAATTGAATGAGCACATTCATTGAGATTTATGAATAAATATATTTCAATCACACAACTTTTTTTTAAATTTTGCATCAACTTTGTTTTGGAATACAGGGTGTTCTTGATTCATTTAATATGTTATACATTTGTTGACTCAAACTAGATGAGATGTCTCAAGAGAAATGAATTTTTGTACTGATGTGTTGAGACATTTGGATCAGGAATACACTTTCTGCTGTGGACTGTGATTCTTATTAAATTGGTGCTAAGAGGAAAAAAGTGAACATCAAAAAGTTTTCTCTATGATCTCTTATCTGTATAACTAAAGCTTTTGTTCAGCAGTGGAAATGTTATGTATGGTTGGGATAGTCTTAGGAGAATGAAATGTTAAATGAGAGTTTGGTGATACTATTGTTATCAATTTAATTTTTATCTTTAGTAAAATACTTTACTCTACATTTATAAGAACATGCCTGAGTGACATTCATTTGTTTAAAAATGAGAATTTTTTTTTTTTTTTTCAAATGATCAAGTTACCACAAAGACCCCACCTTTACAAATGTGACAAGATCCTCCATTCTGTCAACAACTTCTGTAATAGCCAGGTACTCCAACACACTCTTGCACACACGGATGATCTTCCGGACTTCAGACTCATCGAAAGCCAAGAGCAGTGAGGATGTGCCCTGGAGGATACCTGACAAAACACAAAAAAGTTAAAATTGCAAGCAGATTTGTAGCACAGCAAAATATGTGTGAGTTTGAACAGCTGGATGCCATTGTATCCAAGCATCCTTGGTTTTAAGATCCATCATTCATATTCTCCGTCAGCCAACTTTTTTTTAAATTTAAGGTAAATATCGCAAGAATGATACTATCAGTGTGTTCAAATATCTTGGAGACCATAATCCGCATTAGAAGCAACGTCAACAATGACAACACAATCATAATGAACATAACAACAGAACCACCTTCACCAGCAGTAATAACCACAACATTTGTGATATTACGCAGTAACAATGGAATCTGTTACCATCATAAAAATTACATAAACTCTGTGTTATGAACATTACTAAGGATGCATTCAGCATCAATGCATTAAATAATTCTTTACACTAGGAAAAGATCTCATCGTTATGTGCAAGTCCTCAAATGAAACAGCATGCATGACCCACAGCCTTACCTCTGGATCCCTCAATGAGCTTCTTCCTGGCCGGGCCTGAGTAGGGGTCAGCCCTGAGCATGTCTGAGGCGTCCAGCAGGTAGAGAGAGGACTCTTCCACACGCTTCAGGGCTGGGGGCATGTCTTGTTTCAGGATCTGATCCTCACTGCTGTTGATTGTCTCATACCCGACCTAACAGTGGATCATGTAAAAGAACATATCATAATATACTGTCAATATTTACAAGTAACATCATATCCACATACACGAAGCCTGGGGAATGATGGATCACACAGAACAACTCTATTGGCCTGAAGAGGCATAATTCCTCCTAAATTCATTTCTCTCTGAAAGTTTTTTAAGATTTTAGCTTGTACCTGAATTCTGATATGTAATCAGCACCGGTCCAAACTTCTAATCAAAAGTATACCAAAATTTTCATACGACCTAATAAATTTGTGGAATAATACCTTATACCTTAACTAAGATATAACCATCTTTCACCAGCTTCTGCTCACTGTATTGACTTGGATGCAGTTATGCATGATTAGTCTTCACCTCCATTTCAGCTCTACAAATCTCTGTCACACTGTAACTTCCATCTTCATTATTCATCTAATGATTACTCCTTCCCCCATCACATTCACTGATTCACCTCTACTTTTGGTTTACTCTTTGATGACCCTCTACTAACCTTGACCCAGTTAGTCCCTCTATATCAACCCCATTAATCTCTGACACATTGCAATTTTTATCCTCACCACATACCTACAGACTGCCACCACCACCACCACTACATTCACTTCTACTGTTGGTTTAACCTCTGAGGACCTTCTACTGACCTTGAACCAGTTATCCTTGGTCTGTCTGCACCTCTTTGTCACCCCTATCAATTTCGAATACATCATTCCTTTCATCACCACTTAGCACTAACTTCCACCATCACCACCACCACAACTATAACATTCGGCCTTATCTTCTGAGGACCTTCTACTGGCCTTGACCCAGTTATCGATGACCTATTTGCACCTCTTTTCACCTTATTCAACTTCCAACACATCACAACTTCCATCACCACCAACCCGCCGTCACCTCTATCACCAAAACCATTACAATTGGCTCCATCTTCTCATGACCTTCTACTGACCTTGACCAAGTTATCCACAGCCAGTTTGACCACTCGAACTGGCTGGGCAAGGTCAGGCATGGCATTCCCATCTTCTGCTTCTTCATGGAGAATCACCAATCTGGACACCTGGACAAATAATGCGGAAGAAAAAAAAATGTGATTAATCAACCAAGGCATGAAACTATTCCAAGCCACCAACCCTTAGAAACTTTATCAAGTTAAGAGATACCATGTACAGACTTTTGTTTGATTATAGGTCACTTTATGACTCCTTTCATCATCATATTCTACCTGAAGTGGCAGAATATTTTTCAACTAAAGACCACTCTTTTCTACGTCTTCCATATTAGTCACAGTCATTTTTGCTTGCTTAGAGGCTCACACTTCCGTTGCTAGGAATCTCTGAGGACCGCTCACAAATTAAAAGGACCAGCAGTTATACCAAACACAGCCAGGCCAGGTGACTCTGTGTGCTACACATTTGCATGATACAACAAGTATCAAAACAGAACTGACCTCCACTCCCTAAACAAAATTTGAAAGCAAACGATGACACTGTAAATGCTTTACACATCTTATATTTAATATGTTTCCCATGCCGCTACATCAAATTACGTGAGTACTTCCTGTCTGAGCTTGAGATCAGGAAAGACTTGAATCTCTACGATAACAGGAAATTTAAAACCGCCCGTAAATTTGAGAATAAACTTATGGGGAGTCTGGAAACTCACTGAGAATGTGTGTGAGTTGCCTGCAATCACCTGGAATTCAATCTCAGAGGATGTGAATAAACAACACAATTACGTTTCCTTCAGGAACCGTTTGGATGCCAGCGTCTTCGTGTAATGGCTTTTACGATGCAAAGTGGGTTGCTTTGCCAGAGAGAAAGAATTCAGCTGGTCTGATTAAGTCGCCATTAATAAAAACAAGATAAAAGTGAAGACAGGTAAGCCCAGTTACGCTTCTGTTGCTGTTTCAACTACTGCCTTTTCTCATGGTGCCTTTCATGCCAGGCCTATCCTTCGCCTTATGCCCTGAGGTCTGGAGTGAGCACATTAGGTCACAGCGTCTCCGAGCACACATGCATGTGAATTAAGGCGTGTGCTGAGTACAAGGTTCATACAGACCGCGACAAACGCGGTTCCAAACTTTCTCTACACATTGAGAACAATTTTACACGCATGACGAAACACTGTTCAAATTTTAAAAATTTGACCGTTGTGCTCACTTACGTAAGGTTTCGCTTGTCCCCTCGGAAAATGTTTCTCCCTGATATTCTCTATACTGACTTTTCCCCAGACATTTTCAGATTTAAAGTGAACTCCAGACCTTTTCTTGACAAAATCTACAAAACCCCTGTGGGTTGTTTTTTTCCCCACTTTTTTTTCAGTCTGAAATTCTTACTTTCATTTTCCTGATTTTTTTTCCCCCGAGCCTTCCAGACTCTGTGTGAATCCTGTGGGTAAACACGGGAGGCTCTGCCAAAGCCTGAGTCATTTTGTTCATAACATGGTGATAGACCTGATCAGCTTAGAGTGTCACCGTGACCCGTATGAAGAATCATGGCATCTTTGTTCATGTATTATCGATTCAATGCGACAGATTTCTTGGCACATCTATGGTATTTCGCCGATGGACAGCCGTCCAAACAACATGGGACGGAAAAGCAGACTTCTTGGCACAACTGCAGTACATGTTTTTATTTCTGACTTAATGAACAGAAAAATTCTGTCACCAAGGGCAGAGTTCGGTTCGAAGCCTCTTTCAAATACAGACCGTGGTACATGAGAAAAGAAAGACAGGGAAAAAAGTCTCTCTCTCTCTCTCTCTCTCTCTCTCTCTCTCTCTCTCTCTCTCTGTGTGTGTGTGTGTGTGTGNTGTGTGTGTGTGTGTGTGTGTGTGTGTGTGTGTGTGTGTGTGTGTGTGTGTGTGTGTGTGTGTGTGTGTGTGTGTGTGTGTGAGAGAGAGAGAGACAGACAGAGAGACAGAGAAGAGAATCAATAGTTTTGTGTTATGTGTTCCATTCACATCCGTACTTAAGAGAGCCTGGCAGGAAGACCGTGCACTTAGCTTCGCGGTACCATAAGACGGTCATGCTTGGGACAAACTCTGCCACAGCGCCAGCTTTAACAATAAAAGTGGGCATTCCTTCGACGCTTTCCTAATCTTTGCACTTTCTCTCTCGTTCCCTCTTTTTCTCTCCATAACTTTCATGTCTCGTCTTCCAGCGCGGGGACATGAGCACGTACCTATCGTGCCCATGCCTCTATTTGTCACCGCCTCTGTCTGTCACCGCCACTATCTGTCACTGCCACTGTCTGTCACCGCCACTATCTCCCACTGCCACTGTCTGTCAGCGCCATTGTCTGTCACCTGTCACTGCCACTGTCTCTGTCACCGCCACTATCTCTCACTGCCACTGTCTGTCACCGCCTCTGTCTGCCACCGCCAATATCTGTCACTGCCACTGTCTGTCACCGCCACTATCTCTCTCTGCCACTGTCTGTCAGCGCCATTGTCTGTCACCTGTCACTGCCACTGTCACCGCCACTATCTCTCACTGCCACTGTCTGTCACCGCCTCTGTCTGTCACCGCCACTATCTGTCACTGCCACTGTCTGTCACCGCCACTATCTCTCACTGCCACTGTCTGTCAGCGCCATTGTCTGTCACCTGTCACTGCCACTGTCTCTGTCACTGCCACTATCTCTCACTGCCACTGTCTGTCAGCGCCACTGTCTGTCACCTGTTACTGCCACTGACTGTCACCGCCACTATCTCTCACTGCCACTGTCTGTCAGCGCCATTGCCTGTCACCTGTCACCGCCACTGTCTGTCACCGCCATTGTCTGTCACCGCCACTGTCTGTCATGGACACAAGGCTGGTCTCCACAAATCCGTATAAGTTCATGAGCGTGAAGAATAAGGGCATGGGTAATGGGAGTCAGGAATTTGAGTCTGTACTTTATTATATATATACTGATATAATTCAATATAAACCAGGATATGGCCTTCCCGTTTCTCTCTCGGCTGACTCACTACGCCCATGACGTTTAGATGTGCAGTTTGATAACGTGCAGCGAGACGGATCTCACAGTAGTACAAATTACACCGAGGAGATTATGGGATAAAATTAGATTTGGGTGTGCACTACACACTGTTGTTCTGTAGTTCAGTCTAGACAGACCAATCATGAACGGTGAGTTACACACTCAGATGCACTGGTCTGATAACATGTAACGTTACGGTTCTAATCATACTCTGACTAAGGTGTTGGTGGGGATAAAATCAGACACACAATGCACAATGTTCACACTGTTTCGCTGTTCAGTCTAATCTGAGAAATTTATATATAGAGGCAGTCAAATATATTATACATGTATTCAGTTGGGGGCCATGTTACCGGAAACAATTATTTTAAGACACTCCCCTGCCTAGCATACAAACTACCAACTGTTTAGTTATCTATAAGAAGCATATCCTTCTCACAACACACTCTCAGTAACTTTCTTCGTAAGGTGATTGTGTTTCATAGAGAACAGTATGAGAGAAGAAGCGAGAGTGACGACACAGGAAAGACACAGTGACTTGCACGTGAGATAATGAATGGTGAGAAACGGAAGTGACTGATGCATTTACTGACCATTGATTCTTTCTAGCGTATGTTCTCTTCTTTCTTTCTTTCTTTCTTTCTTTCTTTCTTTCTTTCTTTCTTTCTTTCTTTCGAGCTTTCTTTCTTTCGAGCTTTCGAGCTTTCTTTCGAGCTTTCTTTCTTTCTTTGATTTCCTGCAATTTATATATTTCTGTTACTGGCCTAGACTAGTACCTATAGACTCTGAATCTTGAATCTTGTAAAACCAGAATACGACTGTGCTTAGATATCGCGGATCTCGTTATACAATAGAATACATTATGGGACAAATAAGCTGTGTTATATGGACAATGAACATTTTGTTCAAATTTGTCTGAGGTTCAAGTTTAGACATGCAAATCATGACCAGGGAATACTACTTAGATAGTCAAGTCAAACATGATAAGGTCTGAAGAAAGACGGATATCCTGACACAATGAGAAGACGATGAGATAAAATTAAGTGTGTAATGTGGGCTATGCGCATCTTTCAGATTTGTTTTCCATTTTAAACCCAGACAAACAATTTATTGTATGAAGAGGAAATAACAAAGACATGCTGGCGTGATCAAAGGTCTCCCTTACCTCCTCTGGTTTGACAGATATCCATCTCCTCCCTTTCTTTTTCCCCGCCTAACACCTTACGAATCTCTCCAGAAATTGGATGGTGTGTGAGGAGGGGGAGGCCGGAAGGGAGAAGGGGTAAGGCCGATGACATAATGAAAACAAACGAAAAGTGATGATGAGAATTTGATTGACAAAGAATTCCCGTTTTTTGTTTTCTTGCATTCATACCTTCCTAGTCTGTCTCTCTTCTTTTTCTTCCCGCCATCTTCTTTTCCCTATTTCCGTCCTGCTACCCTCACTATTCCTCTTTCATCCTTCTTTTTTTTTTCGCCATCCCTCGTTGCCCACCCCCACCCCCATCTCTCTCCATTGTATTTCTCCCCTCTTCTCGCTTTACATTTCTTTCTGTCTCTTTATCCCATCCCTCTATTTCTTCCCCGTCATGCTCAGTTTTCTTCCGTCTTTCCTTTTCCTCTCTCCATTCCGAATTTCTCCTTTTATCTCTCTATCTTCCCACCTTCCCCCGTCTCACTTCCTCTTTACCCTAGAGCGGCTGGTAGCACCCACC
>JAWQUT010000066.1:700418-723170 GCA_033807755.1 Ellobium chinense | reverse complement strand
CTCGAATTCTGATTTGGTCCCGAATTTTTCATTTGGCTGGTTTTGACCGCGTGCGAATACATAGGCCTACACACTTTATTTATTTTTTTTTTATCTAGAAGGCTCAAATTGTACCTGAAACTTTAAAATAGGATGCTTTATTTAGATCACAGGTCATTTTACACATTTCTACACCCTGACACAGGCTGGTAGGATCCCAAAAAGGAGGGATTTTATATATTAGCGGATTAATTGAGTTGTACATAATGAGTGATTTGCCCCTCTAATAGATGTCACAAACCGAAAGAGAAGGGGGGAGAGGGAGGGGAAGACAGAGCGGAGTCAGAAAGAGAGGAAAGGAAAAAAAAGAAAAGGCTAGTAACAGAGTTGGAGGATCTTGGGGATGGGAGGAGAGGGAATGGAAGAGGAACCTCGCACAAAAAAGTTTCCCCCCCCCCCNAAAAAGTTTCCCCCCCCCCCTCCATTCTCTCCAGCCTAATGAGCCTTTTAGCTAAGCTCCCTCCCAAAAGTATCACATATGAATGTCCCTATCCCCTCTGTGCCCCTCCTCCCCACCTTCTAGGCAACCACTATGCCCCTGCCATGGGCGCTGAATAAACCTACTGATAACCACAGTTACACAACGGAGAGACAAAAATATACTAGGAAGAGTGCAAGAAGCGTCCATAGTTACTAACTCTACGGTGACACAAACAGTTCTAAAGTACGAGTACATCATAGTGCTCTTGAACGGGAAAAGTACTGGTATTATTCATGTATACTTAATTAAAGTGGTCCACTTCACTAAAAAAAAAAATATACAATAATAATAAATCCGTGCATATGAAAATCATATTCAAAGAACAAAGTATACTTATTAAATGAATACAGTACTTAACACCGAAGTTCCACTGCACTTCACTGCTAAAGTATAATTACACAACCTGCCTACCTTTCGAAACCTGTCTCGGAGATTCTGCAGTTTTACCTATGATAACGGTAACTCCGGCTGTCATAAATCTTGATTTAATCTGTACTGTCATCGTAAGGCCTCTTAATGAAGGCAGCACTGAAGGAGTTTATTTACCTAATGTGAAATCTCTACCTGACTTCTAACCTCCCTATGAAACTTGAGTGGGAGGGTGGAAGGGCATGGAGAATTCACCTGAAGTGGACCACAGAAAAACAGGTCGTCTATGTACGTGTATAAATTATACAGGAACGTTGAGTGGAGGGAGGTGATAGAACGGGTTTAAGAGGGTCGGAAGAAAGAAAGAGAGAAAGAAAGAAAGATTATAGACTGACAAATACAAGGAAGGATGGAAGGAAGGAAGGAAGGAAGGATGGAAGGATGGAAGGCAGGCAGGCAGGGAGGAAGGAAGGAAGGAAGGAAGGAAGGAAGGAAGGAAGGAAGGAAGGAAGGGAAGAAGGAAGGAAGGAAGGAAGATTAAAAGGAGGGAAAATGGAATCTTGAAAGAAACACTGAATGAAAGAAGGCAAATGTGGTCAAAATTAAAGACAGAAAGAGAAAAAAAGTGACAGACAGATCTCTACAACACAAGAGATTCAGGAGAGGAAAACAGGCAGACGGACAACACTCACAGGTGTCACAGAGGGAGAAACACAGCCAAACACAACAAAGTGGAAAAGGCACTGTATGAAAAAAAAACAATAAGACTGGCACAAGCTGTCCCTTGGCAAACACAACCAGCCAACATTACACACACACACACAGCCATTTCTACACACACATACACACACGAAATTCAAGGATCTCAAGGAAGGAGTGACAAGCAAATAACAGTAAACAACACTTCAGACATTGGAAAGGAGAGCTGAGAAAGAACAAAGGTGCCTGGGTTGCAGTGGTGGCGTCATGATCAAAATGGTGGGTTTGAATCCCAATATGGACATAGCATTTCTATTCTTCATTCCCATTTTTCTCTAATAGAATTTGGAAAATGGGTACCTGGCTACAGGCTGTGATGACCTACTGTCTTAATATCATAGTTGTTATCAGGACTTCTAGTGTAAACAAGTGGAAATTTGGACATTTATTTTGTAATCTGGCCTGTCAGGAAAATAATACTGAAAAATCGTTGAAGCAGAGTAAGGGTTTGAGACTTTCATCCCTCATGTTACTATATGATTGAGAGCAGAGTAAACAAAAGATAAAGAGGGAGAGCTGGACAGGGGGTTGACTGGTCTAGATCGCAAAACCATCCAGTTTCTGTATGACTGATAGTGATATAACTGCTAAATTGTTGTAGATGACATATAAATTTGTCTGACACAACTCTTGAAACAATTTCTATCTTATGTTTGTATTTTGTTACATACCATTCATTTCATGTAATGATACAAACTGTCACACCTCACTAAAAGTGTTAGTAACATTAGTGATAATCCCAACATTCTATGACTATTATGTGTGTCTGTGAGGGTTGGGGGGGGAGGAGAGATAGCTGAGAATATAATTTTCACTATAAGTTAATATGCCTCAAGCGATATAATGCCTGATCTTGACTAAAAGTTATCTCAAAAAGAATCTGCACATTCAGTATTGAGTAAGGTCAAAAATTCGTCAAACGCACTGCCAAAGGCAGCTATTTTTGCCTCCTGGATTCAGAGGCTCCACATGCCCAAGTAGCGTCAGTATCTGGCATACATCACAGCATTACAACAACAACAACCTGTATAATGGCAGAAGAACTGGAAAATGTCCAGGCTTGTACATTACGGCACTTTGGAAGGGCATGCATGTACTGTGCTGATTAAAATGTTTAATCTACACAGAAATGTATCCTGTATTATAAAACACAAGGGGGACAAAAAGGGAGGGAGGGATGAAGTAGGAGGGTGGAGGAGGAATTTCAGGAGTGATGAGACAGAGAAGTTGATTCCAACATGATCATTCATGGCGCACGATCTTGACTGCCATGCTACGAAGAGACGAAGGTGGAAAATCCTTATAAATATTTCCACATTCTATTCAAGGATAATCTGAAATTTATGTGTAATACCATTTATCTAATTAGTGAAACCTATGAATTGCCTAGAAAGTGAGTAGGAGCATATATATATGTAAAACATGGGACAATCATACACACAATACTCAATGAAGGGTGCTCATCATAGCATCACCAGGGTGTCTAGGCCACCCCATAGTTCGAACCTAGTCTGCATGACCTATGTTCAAAATAAATCATAATAAAAATTTTAGGCCTTCTCTAACGACAGCACCGATTCCATGACTTGTCTACGACTAAATGAACTGTATCATCGGTGCTGCCATTTGAGATAGCCAAATTTTTTATATAATTTCACTGGTCCTCTTGCTCCTATTTTTATTTCTTAATGATAATGATTTCAGCAAAGCATGCCCCCAGACCCCACTAGATCATGTTCCTGCCATTAGCAGTCTCACTGGTTTTTGGCATCCACATAAGCCCCTGAGGACAACATTCATGGGTCCATCCTCGGAGAATGGGTCTCAAAATGTTGATATAATAGGCTTTGTGCAATAGGTTTTTATGGTAGCAGTGTCCCTGGTCGGAGACCTTAAAAAATGATTATTTCTTGTGGTACAGAAAGAAAATATAATGATTCGTGACCTCAGGCAAAGTTAAAGTCTGAAGTACTGGTAGTAAAATAGAAGCAAGTACACTATTTAAGATGAGACAATCAGTGTCAGTCTAAGCTTTTGTTGGTTTCCCAGCAAGTATCTTTTAAAAATGGACTAATAATAAAATGCTTTTTGACTTAAGATGAGAGTACAGTATTCTCTTTCTAGGACAGCAGGAAGCCTTTTTTTTTCCTAATAAAAGACAATATCGACTACTAATGGAGAAATTGCCTAGGTGCACAGACACTGACTACGCGCTGGTCTACACAGAACTAGATATTCACTAACTCAGTATAGTCTAATGAAGGGTCTTTTTTTTTTTATTAGACTGCAAACTGTGAATCTTGCGTATTTGCGTACCTCGGGACAAGGTGATAGATCTACTAATGTCATAAAATTATGTCTAGATCTATAGTAGTATTAGAATCTCGACTAGATTCTAAACTATTATCCTTACAGTACACTCATGATAGTTCGTATAGTCAGTATAGACCAGACTAGTCTGTGCAAACCCTTACCCACACACTGACAATGATACTGGTAGTTTTGGCTAACTACACACTCAAGACTAGTGCAAAAAAAAAAAAACAACTATTGGTCGGCGGACAACGAAATCACACGTTAAATCAAAGAATTTTACGCTGGCTAATTTGCCATTTGACGGCGACGGATTATACACGCCTCGTTACTGACTTCGACAGAAGCAGATTACTTTGATCTACGAGGGGTACCGGGTAGACTATTCTGTTTACGGAACCGGAGTGGTGACCTCAATTTTTCTACTACCTTCATAACACACAGTGACTAACACAGTGCTTACCTGTTGAGCTACAGGCTCCAATATACTCTCAATCGTCTTCGTGTGGAAGACGGGCATTTTTATAAATATATGGCTCTTGGAAATTCACTCAATAATCCAGAGCTGAAATCAAGACAGTCGTGTAAAGTTGTGTACCGGGTCAGCACACTGTGCCCGAGTACTTGCACAGCAACACACGGCGATGGGTCGTTTCCGGAAGCAGCGTTTGCAATGCCAGGGTTACTAGGTCAAGCGTTTTCTTCCTGAAATGATGGGCCTTCTGTATGATAATAGTGCTTCACAAATTTACAGAGACAGCCTAAAACTACGTTATTCGTTCAAGAGGTCTTATCATATAGTAAATCAAAATCATAACCGAAACTGACTCGCCCTGTTTTCTCATCAAAACCCTTCCCAATTTTCCATATAAGGAGAGATTTCATGACCCCTGTGGGTGTTTACATTTTGTAAGGTAGGGGTGTTAGGATGGCTAAAGCACTATTAATCATTTTATTCGACTTAGAAATTGTTCTCATGATCTCAACTGGTTCCCAATACTAGCTGCCTTTTGTTGAGTCAGTGAATCATTTCGAATACATTAATATTTTTATCGCGAAAATTCCTCCTTTATGAAGGCGACAAATTTGCAAGAAAATAAAACTAATCCTTCCACCCTGCATATTTCGACTCTTCCATATCAGTGTAGGAAGCGGCAATACTTGAAAGGTTTTATTATGACAAGCTACTGTAATCTGGCTAACTGGTTAAAATATCGTAAGGACACCAAAATGAATTGTAATCATGGCATTGTGGGATTATGCATAGCTAAACTACTTTTTAAGATAGGCTACGTAATATAGTACTGTGTTTATGAAAAGATTCTGATAATTTTTTTTTTTTTTTGGTCTTAATTCACCTTAGAGATTTATTTGAAAAATGGGTTGGTTTTTTTTTTCCTCAAACCGAAACTTTAATTTGTGATGATAGTACACTATATTGATGTGTACAGTAATTGTAATGTGGATGAACATTTTACATAGCTAAGCTACTTCTCATTCTCAATGCTATGTAATATTGCACTGCATTTCCTTTAACNGGTTTTTTTTTTCCTCAAACCGAAACTTTAATTTGTGATGATAGTACACTATACTGATATGTACAGTAATTGTAATGTGGATGAACATTTTACATAGCTAAGCTACTTCTCATTCTCAATGCTATGTAATATTGCACTGCATTTCCTTTAACTCACAACCACCGTATGGATATCGTTACAGCAATACTTTCCTAAACTTCGAAATATTTTCGGCAAGTCATGTGATGCATAAGAGCAATCACTCGGTAAATATTGCAGTGCATAGAAACCTATGACCACTGTTTCTGCTTAAGGAGAGAGTCTCACTGGCGGCTTTAGTTGTCAGAACTCATTAATTCACTGACTGCTTCATGACTATTTTTTTTTTTTTAAGCTGACGACTATAATAATATCATCGTGAAGATACAGTACTACAATGAAACTTCGATATTAAGTGCTAATTTCATATGCAGACTAACCTTTGCTATTAAGTATGAATTTTACATGCACAGATTTATTACACTTCTTTTATTTCATTTATCAGGTGGACCCTCGACATTGATAATAAGTACTGTATACTTCTTCCTTGTACCATGGCATACTTTTTGTCAAGGTGTCACTATACTACGTAAGATAAGAATGATAAACTTCACCGATCTTTCACAGAAAATCTAGCCTTGATAAGTGTCTCTCTCTCTCACTCACTCACTCACTCACTCACTCTCTCTCACACACACACACACACACACACACACGCGCGCGCGCGCGCATTCACAACTATGCATACGCATGCAAGCAAACCTACACTCATTGTAACATGTAATGAACATGCAGGTCTACATGAATGTATACCCACCTGTGACTAGTCCACTGAATTACATCATGTAGGCCATGTTTTCCATTTATTTCCTGCATGCTTTTAATTTTATGCAGAAAGTCACGAAGAGCACTGTTTTGTCTTGTCTTTAAGAGATCGTGTAATGTAAGAATGCCCCCCCCTCCCTTTTCCTCCCCCTTCCACGTTTTAATCCACTAAAAAGTACAGTATAATATCACTCCCTGTCACTTGCCCTTCCCTTCAAGGCAGCACGGTAGAATCTCGATATGTACAGTATAAAATATGCCTTGGCGCATAGATAAAGTATACTACTGTATTACTGTACTATTAGTATTATGCCCATCTGAATAATGAAACAATACTAATAGGATAATATTAATAATGATCCATGCATGTGAAATTCATACTTAATAACAAGGTATACTTATTAAATGGGTACTTAAGTATCGAGATTGCACTGTCATCCAACTAACATGTGGGACTTGTGTGGCGTTCTCGTAAGTGTCATTAGCAGAGCTCCGACAGATTTGCCAACGGTAGTTCCTGAGCCATGTGTATTTTTACTGACTTGCTTTGAAATTTTAGAAAATGGAAGTTAGGAAGGCTGCAAACGGAGTGCCTTCACATTCCCCTCGTTTTCGCCTCGTGATTTTGGGAGAGTAGAAATCGAGTGGGATATGCAATCGGGATGTACCCGTTTCACTTTCCATTCGAGATCCACATTCCAAGATGGAAGCGCTGTGTGTGCTGGCGATACAGCTCTTGTTGCTCTTCTTGTTAAAGAAAAGACGCCATTACAGAAGACAGAAATATTGGGTCCACAGTAAATTTTAGAAAAGAGAACGTTGTGGCGAATATCATCCTTTGCTTGATGCAGATTTAAATGATGAAGACAAATGAATGTGTCTCATATATTTAAAGATAAAGCCATCCACATTTCATTTAATTTACATCTAGAATTGGTTGGACCTTCCAATGAAAAACGGATAACACACTATACTACACACTGGCTCCACTAGGTCTAGATCTAGGCTTGACTGTGTCGACCACTTGATTTGTTGAGGTAAAAACGGGGGGAATTTTATTGCAGCGCTAAAATTCAAATCTTCACAGAACCGTTGTGAAAATGAGAGGAAAGTGAATGGGTGTCACTCCATCGCGCACTAGATATTACTGTGTACATGTATATATAGATCTCCCGTCACAGTTTCACAGTGAATGTAGATTTCATAAAGAAAATGAGGGGAATGTGAAGGCATCCCGTTTGCAGTCGAACTCTGGTTGGGCTAACGCGTCATATAATTGCGGTGCTTTTATTAACTATGACGTACAGTGAAACCTCCATGGTCGGTATGGTTTGGGTTTGTAGACAAAGTACATTGTCAGTACTGTCATTTATTATTATTAAGATAAGATAAATTTCATTCTTCCACTTCCATTTCCAAATGGAAACACTGGTGTACTTATCACTTAGGTCCATCTGACAATGAGATGACAGGTAGTGAATCCACGCTCGTGTTGACAGTCATGGACAGCTGATCGCCTATCACATGATTTCAGTGAGTTTTTCGGGAGAGAAGAAAACTTTTTAATTTTGTCGCTTTAGGTAATTTGTTGGGGGCATTGGGCCTAGGCTGGTGCAGTTATCTTTTATGAATCAGGCGAAATGCTTTGAGGTGCTGTGTTTTAAACCAGTGACACTGTGATTTGCTTGTCTGTGACCATTGATTGATGTATTGAATTGCAACCTTAGCAAGCACAAAAATCTGTTTCCAAATTACATACTGTAATTGTGTACTTATATTTGAGATGTGTCTATGATTGTGATGTTTTTAATACACAAGTGAACGTATTAAATTTAATACTGTCAACCAGATTCTGCCTTATTCCATTAATTAAGACAGGTGCATTATTATTTAATCCTTTTCTTCAAAATTCCAGGTCAGTTGGTATGACAGCATTGGAAACCATGTAAATGCTCAATCACTCATCTATAATAACAGTTATGATCTTTCTTCCTCTAAGTTTTTCTTGTCAGAGATGTTATGCAGGACCCAGGCGATCAGTGGCCCGTATAAATGATTCTGTGAGCCACAGGTTCTCTGCTGTCCCATGAACTTCAACTGAAGTGTGGAGCCCCCCAGACTTACGAGTTTTTCCTCACAATTTTGTGGACTCCAGATCTCTGCACAATCACAATTCACATGCCATCTCCCTTTTTACTTCATCTTGGTCATTATGTGAAAATCAAATACATTGTACAGTAAATAAAAATGGATCAGCTGTTTAGGCTTACTGGAGCTTTGGAGCAGTCCATGTTCACATCAGAGAACTTTGGTTTTTTAAGTTCAGATGTCTTTTGAGGTAGATATACAGTAGTATAGGCATATGGCATTTCCTGGTGTTAACGTATGAGATTCAGATTTGAAATTTGAAATTAAAATAAAAAACTTCCCACGTCTGTAGCTCTTGCAGTGAGAATGAGAATCAATAAAACTCATCAGTTTGTAAGATGTTGCACGTTTTGCAGTTCTCAAATGTTAATTATGTACTTGAAATCAGCATAAAGTACATTCACCAAAGGAATCTCTTCAAGTGGCCCACATTTACTACGAAATTCACAAGATGTTCTACACTAGAGTTATGTTCCTGTTTGGCACAATTTGCCGGATCAGTAGAGTGGATAAGATCTAATTGCTGCACTGCATTGAGACCGACAAAGGGCTTAGGTATAGTAGTGCATCGTGGTCACTTTTTATAGCAAGTATACTATTTGTGTTGTCATGTATAATGTAATGTTTTCTGTTTAAATGATCCATCTGTAAGAATGGAGAAGAGGCGTAGCATACTTTTTTCGAAGGTGTCTGCTACCAAATGTGCGAGATTGTGCTGCATCTTTAGATTTATTCATTTGAAGGATAGGGTTAAAATTTCAAATCCTGAATTTATGTAGTCTCCTAGAATTTGGATATGGTATGTGCAGTCCAGTATATTATCTGGTCCAATAACTTTAAGGAAGTGTGGGGTTTAATGTTGTCCATGTAGTTGAGCAGCCCCATTATTAGCAGATATAAACCTTATTTTGTAACAGCCATAATATGACTGATCTAAGCTGTTGTTCTGTGTTAAAACTTAGAAACAACCTCAGAGAAGTGTGAAGTTTAACTGCTTTTTTTAGTAAACTCATTCTAACATGCCCTACTATGAGGACAGAGACAGATCTGAAGTTACATTCTCAGTAAGCACACCATTCAAGCAACAATATTTTCATTTCACAATCAATGATCCTCCTAATTTTAGCTGTCAAGTTAAGTCCCGTTCAAATCTTCCTCTAATGAGAAAGCTGTTAAGTTAGCTGTTGATTGCTAGTAGGATCAAACACAAACTGTCATTCATTCTAAACAATATGGATTTGGTTGCATCATGTCAAATACATTTGGAACAAGTATATCGTCGGTGAAAGTCTCTAACCTCGTAAGTCCACCAGAGCAAATTTTTCAGGAGAGACAAAAAACTAATTGTTTTTAGGCTACCGGGTATTAAACTCTTTTTTTACATAGATCGTATTTTAGATACCTAAAGAATAGTAGGGCATGTTTTTTTTAGACAAGGTTGTGGACCCTATGTAATGTTATTAATAGACCAAAAGTGAGTTTTGAAAAATCGCGAACTTACGAGGTTAGAGACTTTCACCGACGATATTTAACAATTTAAATCCATACGTTGCTGTACCAGCCTTACATAGCAAAATTCTCTACATTGTGTAAAGTTCTATTTTTTTATATATAATGTCATGGGGAAGAAAAGTATTAAAATACATCAAAATTTTACTTCCAAATTACATACATAACAGATGATAACAAGAACAAACAATTGCAGCCACAAAATAACTGATCAAACAATGGGTTTTTATGCTAATGTACCAGAAAGTTTAATTCTGTAAACAACTTTCAGTAACTGAACTTTTCAACTGTAGAATTTAATTACATGGAATGTGGGTCACGTTCATCCTGAACTGAAAATTACAGTGAAAATTGGTCAGTAATATCACTATTAAAACAAATTTGTTCTGTTAAACATTTTGCTTTCCTGAAACAAAAAACAAAATTCGGTGAATCAAATGTCTGATCGAAAAGTTGCCGAGGTTAATACTCTTCAGCTTCGTCTTCACCCTCAGCCTCGACAGAGTCCGCTCCAACCTCCTCATAGTCCTTCTCCAGGGCAGCGAGGTCCTCACGAGCTTCAGAGAACTCACCCTCCTCCATACCTTCACCAACATACCTGTGGATAATAGAAAGTTGTTGATTAGCGAAACAGATCGAGTTTGAGACAAAAAGAAAAAAAGTACTTCGAGGATGCCAACTGGATTTGATAAAAGCAAATCTCAACTTTTCTGCTGCAGAGTCTGTCCATAAATCGCGGAATGCATGGCTTTCTTCATGATCCCACTATCTTGATCTATACACACTTCTCTCCACAAACATAGAAACAGTGAAGATATACCCTGTTAATTGTGCCACTGAGCCTAGCTCCTACCTTCAAGTCACATAGCTGTGTTGTTCACATTCTTATCCAGCTCTTGGAAAATGCAAGTAGGATGGTTACCATTCCCTACACTGAATCCAGTCTCCATAACAACATTCTTTTCTTACAAGTCTGGGACATTAAATTACTCTAATCAAATTTCTTACCAGTGGACGAAGGCTCTCTTGGCATACATCAGGTCAAACTTGTGGTCCAGTCTAGCCCAAGCTTCAGCAATGGCAGTGGTGTTGCTCAACATGCACACAGCACGCTGCACCTTGGCCAGGTCACCTCCAGGCACCACTGTGGGAGGCTGGTAGTTGATGCCCACCTGCAAGATCAAAGTGTAAATCCCAGTCAAACCTGGCATGAACAAGTCTTGAAATTCAGATCCAGAAGTTGCCACTAGTTTAACACAACTGCAAATAAATCCTTATTACATGTGTGAAGATATCTGTGAAAAATTGCTGCTGATTCATAAACTTCTCACCAATTTTTTTATTGACAATGCTTTTCCAGATCACGAGTTATAAAAGACATTCCCCTCTTGACATAAATTTTTAGAGGAATTTTATTTCTAAGTTTTGTATCAAGTAATGCAAACTTTGAAGGTTTGTGACACCTATTAAAGGGGCAAATCACTCATTGTATACAACCCAATTAATCCGCTAATATATAAAATCCCCCTTTTTTGGGGCTCTGCCAGCCAGTGTTAGGGTGTAGAAATGTGTAAAATGACCTGTGATCTAAATAAAGCATCCAATTTTAAAGTTTCAGGTACAATTTGAGCCTTCTAGATAAAAAAATAAAATGTGTAGGCCTATGTATTCGCACGCGGTCAAAACAAGCCAAATGAAAAATTGGGGACCAACTCAGAATTTGAGGTGATCTTTTTCAAAAGACATTTGTGAAAAATTTTGGGCGTTGACCCCCGTTTTTTTTCCCATTAAAAGATCGGACAAAAGAAGTACTTTAACCTCCATGGAAGAAATTTCCCGAAATCACAGTGGTATATTTAGAGTAACACAAAATCTTAATAGAGCCGAAAGAAGAAAAAACAATAGGTGTCAAAATAGGGCAGGAAAGGAAGGGAGATTAGCATGGGTGAAATCTATTTTAGGAGGATATATTTGAGAGCACATCCGAATTGCGGCAGCGTACACAACCACTGCCGGTGGGACTTGCCTTTTAATTGGTAATTATGGTGCACGCTTAAAGGGTATTGACAATTTGTGAAGAATATCTATTCTCCAGATGCATAGCTACTCAATAATAAATATGAATCCTGATTCTGTAAAATATAGGATGAAGTTGACCAATCTGTGAAAACGACACTCCCACAGCAATAAAAGGACCAAATACTTGATCTGATGTAATTACCTTGAAACCAGTGGGACACCAGTCCACAAACTGGATGGTGCGCTTGGTCTTGATAGTGGCGATGGCAGCATTGACATCCTTGGGTACCACATCACCACGGTACAGCATACAACAGGCCATGTACTTGCCATGACGGGGATCACATTTCACCATTTGGTTGGCTGGCTCAAAGCAAGCATTGGTGATTTCAGCAACAGACAACTGCTCATGGTAGGCCTGTAAAAAAGGAGTAAAGAAAAGTCCTTTATTGGCTATTTCAGTGATTTCATTCAGTTTTAACTATATGATAAATAGTGCACAAAAAGTCATGGTAGGTAGGTAGGTTCATTATGATCCTGATCAATGTCTTTACAGCCTCTATTTCATGATCTAGCAACTGCTGCAGAAAGGAAAATATTAAATAATGCTGTATTTGGACTTGGAGACAACCAGTATTACATTTTTTTTTTTTTTTGGGAAACGCTGATGAAAAGATGCATATGCTGTACTTCTCTGCAATAAAGTAAAATTTCCAGAAAAGTAAGTTGTAGATATGAAATGGTTTTAAGACAAGACCATGCCTACCTTTTCTGCAGAAATCACTGGAGCATAGGTGGCCAAAGGGAAGTGGATGCGTGGATAGGGCACCAAGTTGGTCTGGAACTCCGTCAGATCCACATTGAGGGCACCATCAAATCTATAATATGGATTTGAATAATGTCAGAATACTCAGAATAATTATTTTCAACAGCACAGGCAACTAAGGAAATCTTAACCTAACTACCCATTTCAACATGAACTGGAAAAAAAAAAAGAAAAATCCTAAAAACTTGCTGAACAAAAATAAACATGAAGGTCTGGATGCCACTATATGTTCTTACTTTCAGGGCATTTGTAAGAAGCGCTTGAAGAAAAGGCTCCAATCTACAGATCAACCTGGCGGACATCCCAATGAAGATCTCTCTCCATAATCACATTGTCACAAGCAAACTGTGTGTTTAGGTATATACTGTGTGTATGGCTATTCACACAACTGTACACTACCTGAGTGAAGCAGTGATGGAGGAGACAATCTGACCAATCAGACGGTTCAGGTTGGTGTAAGTGGGACGCTCAATGTCCAAGTTCCTGCGGCAGATGTCATAAATGGCCTCATTGTCCACCATGAAGGCACAGTCAGAATGTTCCAAAGTGGTGTGGGTGGTCAGGATAGAGTTATATGGCTCCACCACTGCAGTGGAAACCTGAGAGGGGGAAAGTATGAAGAGATTAGATTTATACAAAATGAATGATCAGAAGTGTTCAACCAAACATT
Source organism: Ellobium chinense (assembly GCA_033807755.1). NCBI lineage: Eukaryota > Metazoa > Mollusca > Gastropoda > Ellobiida > Ellobiidae > Ellobium > Ellobium chinense. The sequence continues at coordinate 709,656 of JAWQUT010000066.1, read as the reverse complement.
ATTCATATTTCACAGAACAATACTAATGAAGCCCATGTAATCATGCTTGGGTTAATTGATAACTTATTATTCTGAATTCTTTAAAAAAAAATAAATTCCAAACTGTCTCAACAAGAGGATCACTTCAATGTGTAATACACAGCCTTGAAAATGGCAAGCATGCACACAGATTGGCAAGTTATCGTTTTAAAAAATTTCTCAAAAATGTAACAAATTAATTCCTCAAATAAATGACAAAGGGAATATCTTTCCCAAGACCTGGAGAAGACAATGATAGTATGGAAGCAAAATATTTGTCAGTGATTTTTAGCAAATCCCTGCTCTCCTTGTCATGGCCAACTCTTTTTTTATTTCCTTAGTCTAATGAAGAAGTCTCAAGTCACTGAGTGATGATACTGTTTATACAGGCCGCAACAATGAAGCTTATGTTGAAAAATGATAACACTTGTCATGATTCACTTTTGAATCCAACCAGAGTTTAGCATAATGTGAAGATTAGAAACAATGATCGATCTTGAAATACGAAATCATTTACTTCAGTCTCACGAAAACTCTGGCCTGGTTTGATCTTTTCAGTTTTACAGCCCAACTTTACCATCAGGTCTTTTCTGTCTTAAGCAAAATTACTAAAATCCCAAATCCATTTCCCAAATTATGAAATACAATATCCTGGTCCATTAGACCAATTTCAAATTCAAGTCAATGTGTTCATGATTTTCACTGACATTCAAGTAGTCTTGCTTACCTGAGGAGCTGGATAAACGGAAAACTCCAGTTTGGATTTCTTGCCATAATCCACTGACAGCCGCTCCATAAGAAGAGAGGTAAAGCCAGAGCCAGTGCCACCACCAAAGCTGGGAAGTTAAAGAGTAAAAAGTGCAAAAACACCACAAACCCCCACAACTCGCTTGGAATGAAACAAATCTATAGTAAAGTCCATTTGAAGTGGACCAGCTAGAACTGACAACTTTGTGAACCAAGTAAGTATCTCTCTTTGCCATCTATAATGGTTGAAATGAACCTCTTTTGGAAAGAGCAGCTAAATATGATTCCATAGAGACATAACTGAAAAGACTCCACCTCCTTTGGATCAAATTAGTGAACAAAAGCAGCCCTAGAAACAATAATCCCAACAAATTTATCAGCATCTTGGTCCTAACCTGTTTTTCTCTCTTATCTATTTTAGCATACCACAACTAGCTAGACCATCCAGATTCAGTTATGATTTTATTAAAAAAATAAAGATTTCTAGAAATTCAGATAGACTAAGTATTTCCTACACAAACAAGGGCTTACCTATGGAAAATCAGGAAACCCTGCAAGCCAGTGCACTGGTCTGCCAGTTTTCTGATGCGGTCAAGCACCAAGTCAATCAGCTCCTTGCCGACTGTGTAGTGACCACGAGCATAGTTGTTGGCTGCATCTTCTTTGCCAGTGATGAGCTGTTCAGGGTGGAACAACTGTCGGTATGTGCCAGTACGGACCTCATCTGCAGAAAATTTTATGACAACTGTCACTTTCATCAAAAAGACCTGGTAGATTTGCTTTCATTTCCTAAAACCAATATCAATTTACACCGTCATTGTGTTTATTTTCTTCACCTTTTATGAGCTGTGAAAGACATCCCGCTCTTGCCATAAATCTGAAAGGAGATCTGTAGAAACAGATCCAGCCTTACTTACCAACTACGGTGGGCTCAAGGTCCACAAACACAGCCCTGGGCACATGTTTGCCTGCTCCAGTCTCACTGAAGAAAGTGTTGAAAGAATCATCACCACCACCAATGGTCTTGTCAGAGGGCATTTGGCCATCAGGCTGTTAGATAGAGAATAGTTCAAAATATATTAGATGTTCCCCAACTACAATGGAAAATGCATCAACTGAATATTTATATCACCAGAAACCCTACAATTACTAGCAAATTGACACTGGAATCTCTCATCTTGTTTCCAACAAGTGATTTATGACTTGGGCAAATTTACAGACAGCTTAATACATGCAGAGAATCAAAAAATAAAGAGTTTATTACTGTTCTTCAATTGCATGTCCATCCAGATGTTGCCTCCTTAAAAGCCGGTCTATAGGCATTCCTGTTGGCTGCCAGTTGTTCTGCTGTTGCATGCAAGAATTGCCCCCATTTCCTATTCTTTCCACTTCATCATGTTCATGCTGTGCGCTGTAATCTAATGATTTTCCTCACTCTCTTGTATCCTTTTTTCACATGGGCAGTGTATTTTAATTTTTGTTACTGGATATGGCATAAAGTTGCACTTCATGTCTTCTTCTAATTATGTAACCTGTGGTTGAAATATGTTCTGTTAGGTTTCCCATGATTTCAGTCAACTCAAAGCAGACCTGGTGGTTTTCATGGTTGTTTTAATTTTAAATCCACATCTTGCACCCAAATATTGCTGCTTGAAATATACATTATATGCTTGCAGAATCTTTGTGAAGGTTTTCATCATTTGATAGTTGTTTCATCTTTATCAATTTGTAGTCAACTATGCCAGTCTTCAAACATGAGCGGGACCTGAACAAAATGTTGAGATATTTGACAGATACTTCATATAAGGCAGAGCTACACAGAGTGTGCATAGGCCTAAATTATTTGGCTGCCAATTGTATCTCACAAGGATTCCAGTGTCAAGTGTTCTCAGTTCTGGATTTCTTATTTCAGATGTTACAGACACCTGCAATGTAGCACCAGCCTCAATGGGTGTTACTGTTAGAATAGGGGAATATCTTGAATGAAAGTCTTACTACTGCTGTTGGTAATGGTAATGAAAGACAAACACATCAGAAGTGGAAGTTATATGTTCTTCACAATCATCGAGATAACTAGTGATCTATGATGCACCACCAGTGTTTTCTCCAGACTACATGAACTTCCCTAAAAATACATTAAATGCGCACAGATCTCCCCTTCTTTCCTATACCCCCCACCTCCGGGCTTATATGACCTGGAGAAAATGCTGATGCACCCAGCTGGCTGTTCTTGATTAATCTACCAACAAACCTGGATGCCATGTTCCAGACAGTAGAGCTCCCAGCAGGCATTGCCCATCTGGACTCCAGCTTGGCCGACATGGATGGAGATACACTCACGCTGCCGAAGAATATTATGTTTGAGAGTACATTGTTCATAGAGGAATTAAAACATTCATGCCAACATGCTATTACCCGTCCGCAGAGTACTGGCTAGACAGCTTGGCCATATTAAGGGCGATAACATGGAAAGTGTCCCGTATTATAAATATTTGAAAAACTATCATGGCATCATCTTATAGAACAGCCGTATAAAAAAAGAAATCAGAGACTTTATTTCTTAAGAAAATTACGATCCTTCAATACCCCAACAAATCTCATCAGTCTATTCTACAATGCAACACTGCAGAGCATCCTCACATTTGGTATCAGCTGCTGGGGTGGAAGCATTACAATACAAGATAAAAATAAGATAAATTGTAAAAGAAAGAGCTGCAAAAATAATAAATTCTAAACTACCTTTTTTAGGGGCAAGATTTCCGCAGGCAACAACCCCTTATAGTTAGGGATAGGGTTAGGGTTAGGGGTAAATAATCCAAATGAAATTCATCCTGTCCCATCAAAATAATCCCTCTTTGGTATGTTCTTATTTTGGGGGTTGTTGCCTGCGGAAATCTTTCTTTTTTTTTTAGATTTGTATGTGGGAAAGTGCTCTTCGAAAATACAGAAAATATTATCTGATCAAAGTCACCCATTATTCACATGCTATGAATGTTCAGCCCATAGCGGTAGACTGCTTTCACAAAGATCTTGAACTGAAAGATATCGGAATTCCTTTGTATCTTTTCGGGAGAGTGCAACGCGACTCTTCTTGATTCTGCTATTTTGACCTATGGTGATCCTAATGTCGAACCTGTCTGTCTCAAATACATGTACGTAAAGGGGTACGGTGTGTATTTTCTTGTCTGAGAAGTAAAGAGAAGTGTGTGCGTGTGTGCACGCGCGCGTTTGTGTTTGTGTGTGTGGGTGGGTGAGAAAGGGAGAGAGAAAAAGACAGTGTGTGCAAGTCCTATACATGGGAGTATCTGCACGCATGAGTAGCTGTCTTTATGTATTTCTGTAAAACATATCCATTGTAATCACTATAACAAAGACATTTCCCTTGTGGATGAATAAACGTATCTTATCTTAGAACGTATCTGATGTAAGCTTATGGCCGCCATGCACGCAGAGGGTGTAACAATAAAAATTAATTCGGAGTTCAGGCAATGTAACCCTGTAGGTTGTCTGGAGCCAGCAGAGGCATTATATCATTCAGACAGACACTTGAAAGACTGTTTTATTGGAAATAGAATAATAGGGTATCGTATGATTTAATATGGTCTGTAGGACGATGCAACTTTCCTCTGTTTAAGACATATCCAGAGGCCTTGATTTGCAGCAAAATCCTGGGGATCTCACTCTACTCCGCAGACTGCAAAAGCATTGCCTACTTGAGGATAACATAGTTACAGGGCTTTGGTCAGGGTTGGAATTACGGCAATCTCGAAGGACAGCATCGCAATGATAATGAATACATGATACAGTTCATTTAGTCATAGACAAGTCATGGACTATATCAATATTTCGACTAAATCAGCGCCGTTGTTAGAGAAAGCCGGAATTACCAGTAAGCTGAGTAAAAGGAAAAGTGGTTTTGACAAATTTTGAGATAAAATAATATCTATAGACTAGTCTAATTAGAAGGACTATCTATGCACTTTGGGCGGGAGACTTGCACTTCAGGATTTCGCCCCAGTTGTACATCCACTTGTCTTCAGTTTCAATTAAACTCGCTCCACTATTGATAAACACTGATAAAGGCTAGGCTGAGGCCCTAGCAAGGTTGGAAGGTTGCACATCACTTCACCTTCGCATCACGGGTGATTCAGCCACCGCCCTCCTTCCAGAGCAGAGTCTCCTCCCTTAGTTCTGTCTGGATCTAATCTAGTCTATCCATGCCGGTTTTAGCGAGCTAGACTATCTTTATAGTAGTCCTGAACAATCGGTGCTGCTGCATTTTCATTAAGCTGTAGGCTTGATCTTTAATGTTTTTGTAAACTCTACATTGTCACAGTCTATCACAAGACCTAATCCACAGACATCAGTGACAACTACTCTCGTCAACCGTGATGATTTAGATGGACTTTTATGTCAGTAAGCCGAACATGCGAACAAGATGAACCCACCAGATTTTCTCATAACGCATGATTAAAACCCGACAAATGGTCACAATAATACGTTCACAGGTTGCCACATTCCATTACTTACCATTCTGAATACTTCGAAAAGGACTCTTGAGGAGGGTTGAAGAAAAAAATTGAGAACAACGAAGTCTCAAGGCGACTTGATGTGTCGGAAGATGAGACTGCAGTTGCGTATTGAGTGCGCAGAGAAGGATGCGCGACTGCTTTTATAGGCTGCTAAGGGTATTTCAAACGAGGCGCGGTACGTTTAGTTGCCACTATGACCATGTGCTTTTCACCTATAGCGAGACTGATTTTTCTCTACATTTCGCTACACAAGGTGTTGAAGCAAAGTGAGGGGCGAAAATCCCACAAGTTTACTATTAAAAAGAAGAGAACCAAGCATTTTACCTCAATCACCCTCAATGTCACTATTTGCCTCCACCAACTTAAGAAAAATGATTTCCTCTTTTTAGGGAACATGGCTTTTCGTAAAGCCATTTCACCATACCGTAAGGAAAATCTTTACGCAGTGGCAACAATTGCGGGACATTATCAAGTCACGAGTTTATCACGCAAGATTAGTGAAGCGGGATGGGGTGGAGGTTTGGGGGCCTTAATATAACCCATGACGTGGAAGACCGTTATCAAGCTTAGATCTAGGGGCCCTCACGACACTGTTAATTAATTCATGATAGATCTAATTCATAATTCATGATCACTGGGCAAACTAATCATGAGGCAGTCGCCCGGGATCCCAGTCGCACGTAGGACCCAAAGGACCCCTGGCATCTCAAGGACTTTTGTAGATCCCGGATTCTCGTGTCAATCATTTTTCCTGTTTGATAATCATGACTCATCTCCGGAAAGCCCGAGGTGATTTAGCCACAGCACTATACTGTGACACAAACAAACAATAATCATAGACACAAACTAGTGTACAAACACGGATAGACATGACCATAAAACATCATATAATAATATAATGATTCTAACAAAACATTTTAAGGGTGAAATGCAGTATCTGCACTGACAAATACATTACTATCAGACAAAACTGATGAGTAAACGAATCAAAGTCGGTTGCGTTTGGAATCGTTGCTGGCAATGACTTCCAAACTGAAGACTCTGAATTGCTCTGAATAAGACACATGCCATTGTCTTGAACTGAGGACCCAGTTCTTACAAATCTTTGGATTTTAAATTTCTTCATTCTGACTAAGGGCAAAAATCGTCTGGTATATAATAATGTTAGCACAGTAACCAGTTGACTCTTGAGATCGAAAAAAAAAAAAATGAAATAATCTTTCTTCCCGGGTAACAGTGTAAAGTTCTGTGGAGAATAAGGGCGTGATCGAAGCTTGATATAGCATACAAGTGACTTAAGAAAGACTGTTTTGGGGTTCTCGATTTTCAACATTCTACAGTACATGCAGTCTTGATAACATTAGGTACTAGACTAGATCTAGTACAGTAGCAGGCAGGCCTAAGTGAAAAGCTTTTGAACAGTCAGCCCCAGACAAGGGCATGAACAAAGAAATTTTTAGTAAAGAGTTAAAAATTCGGTTGTGTCCCTTCATCCGCCCGGAGTCCTTGCCTCGCATAGATGACCATCAGCAAGGGGGACAAGGCTTCGTGGACCCTTCATCAAGGTTACAGGCCTGTAATTGTACTTTCACTTTGTGGTCCTAGAACTTAGGGGGTATATTTCATCTCCCCTTTTCCCTCTTTTGGCATGCCCTGCTTCCAGTAATAAGGGCTCCAGGGGGGGAATTTTGATATCATGGGAATCTGTGTCCATTTTACTTTATTTTACCAGGCACTATTTAGCCCTGGGCTGGAACTGCCAGATCAAGGGTGTGCTCAGGCGGAAGAGGAGAGGTTTGGCATTGACCAGTGAAAAATGTAGGGTCTGTTTACAAATAGCAACCAAGCTCAAAATTTCAATGGGCTTGCTAGGGTTGGGTAAGTCTTAAACTTTCGGCCACATAATGAGCTTCAATCTGGTATGGGTCTGGGTGAAAGCTAAAACTTTGGGTTCAGAGGGCAGCTCAAAATGTTAATATAGCCCATAGAGGAAAAAAGGGTAAAATCCTATTACAGGTCTGTAACCTTAAGGAAGGAGAAGAAATTGGTATACAGGGATACATAAGGGCGGGGCCTTCAAGCGGTGGTTTGTTGGAAAAGAGATGGGAGAGGGGAAGGGAGAGGGGATGAGGTAGTTATGGGCCAGGACAGAGGAAAAGTGATACAATAAGACTTTCACGAACAGAACTTCTGAGGGAACAGTCCAAAATTTTTGAGATATTTGATGTATATTCAAAATTGTGGGCGAAAGCTTTTATAGATAAGTAACGCTAAACGTCACAAGCCCCTAAATCCTCCCCCCCCCCCCCCCCCCCCNACCAAAAAAAAAAATCTTCCCGTTCAGACATGTTTGTATCCAACTCATAAAAATGGCAAATGAGTAAACATGTTAACCAGTCGGCAGCGAGAAAACGTTATTTGGAGTTGATTTTTAACAACGGCCGTCTCGCGGACAAGAATGTAGCATATAATTATTTTATAGCCTGATCCAAACCGTCAGGGTGTAAATGAGAGGTTGAGTGGGCGAAAAATTTGATCGAGAATCGCTGACATTGTCTTGTCTATAATCAGGTTGTTTTGTAAACGGAGCATGACGTCATGACTCATCAACTACCTAATCAGATTCTATCCATCTGAGAAAAATGAAACGAAAAACACCCACTGTACTAATTTTTACGTATAGTTCTGCCAACGATGTGGAATTTTTTAATATTCTCCATGAAATTTTCGTTCCAGTTCTACATTTCTGTTTATGCATCACGTCTTTGGTTTTCTTGATTGGACTACATTCTTCAAACCAACGATTTCGGTCTCCAGCGAGTGATAAATAGCGGGAATCTGCCATCTTTTGTGTGCATTCTTAAGCGGAAAGAAACATTTCTCTGGGAAGATGGGACCACTCGAAGTTTATAGAAATGGCATGACGTGGGAACTACTCATTGTAACGAGGAAGATAGTTTCTTAGAATACACAGGTTTCGAACCTTGAGCTCATGCTGAAAAAAAAAACAACAGGCACTTTAGTGAACATAGTCGAAGACATTAGAGACAGTATGTTTCTGTCATGGCACTGGCTTCAACGAATGTATTTGCCTCGGGATAGTAAAAGGAACAGCGATTTTGACTAGATAAGCGTTAGGCATATGTGAACATGTGCACAAGAATTAAGATAGTCAATTTCCTGAGGGCGGCATTGGACTTTATGGGCGCTTTGAGTAGGGAGGGATGGGAGGAATTTGTAAAGCGAGGAAGATGAGTGAGTGAGTAAGTGAACGAGTGAGGGAGGGAGAGAGTGAGTGAGTGTGTGTGTGACTGTGAGTGAGTGAGTGAGTGAGTGAGTGAGTGAGTGAGTGAGAGAGTGAGTGAGTAAGTGAGTGAGTGAGTGAGAGAGTGAGTGTGTGAGTGAGTGAGTGAGTGAGCGAGTGGGTGGGTGGGTGAATGTCTGACTGACTGATTGAACGACTGACTGACTGACTGACTGACTGACTGACTGACTGACTGACTGACTGACTGATTGAATGCATGAATGAATGAATGAATGAATGAATGAATGAATGAATGAATAGGTTCTCGCATCTGATAAGAAATCAGCACACGGCTAGACTGTCACCGTTATCGACTCATAAGCCTACCTGTCTCTTATCTGGTGACCCGTGCCCAGTGGTCAAGCACCGCCCATCCATATCAGCAGTTAGTCGGAGATGAAATTACGGCCACTGATAAAGGACCTCGCTGACAGATTGGGCCAAATGACCACTTAGTAATTAGCTCTAATTAGAAGCTGATTGTCAGGAAATGGTCAGCCGCCCACATGTATTTCCATGGCATGATTAGATTAGGTTAGCTGTGACTGTGATAATGAGAAGCGATGGTCAATTGGTTTGGTTTGGTGTGTCCTGGTTGGTAGGAGCGTATATTGAGGTGGCTTGTGCGGGCTTCAGG
>JAWQUT010000066.1:669275-682113 GCA_033807755.1 Ellobium chinense | reverse complement strand
TGTGTGTGTGTACGGATGTGTGTGTGCGTGAGTATGTGTGCGGTGTGTATGTGTGTGTGTTATGTTTGCGTATTATGAGTCAGTATGACATTGTATGTTAGTTTTATAGCCTACCAGAGTTCATTATTGATGTATTGTTTGAATATTGTCTTTGTGCACTTGTTCACGACAAATTTCCGGAAGGATTAATAAAGTTTATCTTGTCTTATCTTATCTTATCTAACTTCAGATATTAAGCTTCATTATTGTCATTCATCCACTTTATGATCTTTCCCTATTCGCTCTCTCCAAAAATCCCCCCTCCCCCCCAGCTCCACCCTCCATCTCCTCGTGCCAGAAAGGAAACCGACACATACGTTGGAGTTTTTGTCCCGTCTTGAAAGTAAACCATTTAAGAATCTAGCTATACAAGGCTTTTTAAGTAACCACTTTAATAAATATTTCAACCTAATATCTTTTAATTTTATATTATAAATGCTGTGTATTAAAGGAGTGCGACGCTTTCCTGCAATATTCCTATAAAAGTGCCTTTATGGGATGTGGTGAGTTACGAGACTATTGCACACAAGCAACAAGTGGTACTCATCATCTGTCACGTGACAAGTACTACACCGTCTATTTTTGAGGGTCAGATTTTGGATCCGAGTATATTGTTTAGTGTCTACATGAATGTAAGGGTGATATCCAATCACCACTTATCGATTTTTCTGTGTATCGTGAGTCACAGTCAGCGATGACAGATGTATGAGCGCTGTTAATGACTCCCCCAAGCTGCCACTGATAAGAAGTTATCACTTTTGTGTCCAGAGCAGTGGAGAACTGACCAGCTGACCAATAGACCACCCGTTACATCTGCAGAGAGAGTAAGGCACCAGCTAAACATGCAAAGCGACTAGCACTACTAGCTGTCACCCGCTGCCCACCAACCTACTCATCCATCCATCCATCCATTCATCCATCCATCCATCCATCCATCCATCCATCCATCCATCCATCCATATTCCTTAGCTCGCCCACCTTCGCTCGCCGGCCCACCCTCCAACCAACCAGCCAACCAACCAACCAACCAGTCAACCAACCAACCAACCAACCAAGCAACCAACCAACCAACCAACCAACCAACCAACCAACCAGCCACCCAACTAACCAACCAAGCAACCAACCAACCAACCAACCAACCAACCAACCAACCAACCAACCAACCAGCCACCCAACTAACCAACCACCCAATCAACCAACCAACCAACCTACCAACCAACCAACCAACCAACCAACCAGCCACCCAACCAACCAACCACCCAACCACCCAACCACCCAACCAACCAACCAGCCATCCAACCAACCAACCACCCAACCAACCAACCAACCAACCAACCAACCAACCAACCAACCAACATGACTACAAATTAAGGTTAAGGCTATCTGCACACTCGTGGCATCTCATTGCTTGTATTTTCATTACATTGTCCCCATATGAGCTGCATGCTAGATGAAGTAAATTACATTAGTCACGTTGGAGGCTAAATAAAAAAAAAAAATCATCGTGAAGAAAAATGTATGTGACATTCAAAAGAAAGTGCCCAGCGTATCAGATCTGATACATTTCGTGGAACAAAGAAAAAGCAAACCAAGATCATCACCCCACCATAATAGTGTGAAGTCGCATGAGCGGGCATTAGCCTGGATATGAGACTTATGAACCGCATTATTATTATTATTATTATTATCATTTTGATGCTTGTTCCAGTATAGTGGATCCAGAAGTGATCCAAAACCTGGAGCTCGGACTTTTTGTGCCATTGTAAAAATGGCTGGGTACTAGAGGGTTAAGTTCAGCAGTGGTTCACTCTAAAACATAAACGAAATATTCAGTTTACCAAGATAATGTAGTTTCATCCTAATCCAATGATGTATAAATGTTCTATTTTGAATCTGTGCAAATGAAAATTTACATGGGCGTCTAATTAGTGGTTAGCCGATTCGGTAAAAGTGCAGGAAAATTAAATTCACTCAAGCCAATGAAAATACATCTATTTTATGTATTTTCCATTGTTTGTTTGACACCTCTGAAGGACATTTTCTCTCACGTGTGTTTATTTTAGTCGATGAACTTGAGGTGTTTTTCATTTACAGATCTTTTCATACGTTTTAGTATTACATCCATGTTATGGCAGGTGTTAACTGTTAAGCACATCAGGAAGAGAAAAATTTGAAACAGATGTGAGAAAATAATAATATGATAGAATCTAATCATACTCCTACAGAATGTTATAAATAGAAAATCAAAGTCGAATTTAGACTGAAAACAGACTTTGGAACAGTAGCAGCAGATAACGAATTGAACATCTCGCCTGCCACAGACGCAAATAGCCACTAAATTACGTATTAAAAGGAAGGATAAAAAAAAAGGAAAAAGACAACAAAAAATATGGACAGGACCATCTTTGCCAATATGTTATCTTTCTTTTTGGAGTCGCGGACATACCGATTGCTGATAGCTACCACTCCGACGCGGGTATTTTGAGGTGACGTGCGTTTTTTTTCTCCACTCCGGTTCCTTACGGCTCATGACAAACCGCCCGCGCGCTTTGATTGGTTAACTCGCTAACTCCCGGAAGTGCCATCCACCCGCACTCAGTGCGGTGATGATCCGTGACGTCACGCCAACACGTGCGCCTGCATATAAAAGTTAGTCCCGGGGCTAGGGATCGTTCATTGTTTTCGTAGGAAGGAAAGTCACATAATTTATTAGTTTTTATTACTACACGGAATTTAAACTCCCCACAGTTATATAAAAACAACGACCTATTTGCTGAATCAGACTCCACAGAGCAACCGAGGTGCTCAAAAGTGAAGAATAACGAAACAAATATTAACTTAACGCAAACGTAATTATTTGTTCTGTTCATTTCAAAGGGCGTTTACGTAGACAAAAGCAGAGAGACTAGATCACAAACTCACAGCAGAGCTCAGTTGTCGACCGACCACAGGCAAGAACACAAGCTCCGTTTCGCCAAGTATTTCCAGGAATCGATCAGCTTTAGAATCCAGCTCACACACCGATTTTCACCACTCGCCTTGACAGGTAAAATTCGTCTCATGAATATATTCTACATTTTCAGTTATACGTATTTCTTTGTCTAATTATTTATTTACATATTATTCATTTATGCATTTTCTTTCATTTATGCTGTCATCATCATCACAGCCTGTTTAATCTGTATTCCGGAAGAAGAAAAGCATTGATGTTGAATTTCGAGAGAAAATAATAGTATGATAGCCCAGAAGTGTCAGAAAAGAAAAGTACCGTCAACATTTTTACACATTTTGATTTGTGCTTGATGTTTAACTTGAATTTATGCTGATCATTAACAACATGGCAAACTTTTTTACTATTCATCTTCTTTTTTCTTTTTTTAAAAAAAATGAAATAAAGTCATCCTGTCTTCCGTATTCAACAAAACACCACCACCACCACCACCACCAACAACAACAACAACAACAACAGCAGCAGCAGCAAGAAATTATAATAACAACAAAAACAACAAACAGTACTCACAGTCTATTAACTGATATTATCAATGGACGAAAAACGTCGATGTTTTGTATGTCCGACTTGTAACTTTAATGAAAACTTTTCCCAGTCCCAGAAACCCTTTCTTATTTATTCACCTGCTGCAGAGACAAAAACCATACTGTTGTACTGAGGTTACAAAATGTATTTATTTAGTTTTTGAAAGTAAAGCTGGTGTTTTCTTTTTCTTATAAATCACATATAATTTAAACATTTCATATCCTTACAATCACCGAATTCAACATAAGACAGACGAAGCATGAAAAGTTCTTCACAGCATATTGTGATTTAGGTAGGTGATCCAGATTAATTATTTATCGGTACACCATTATGATGTCACTGTTGATAACATCACATTGAGGATAAGTTTCAGTTACACTTCACAACTGCGGGTTGTTTAAGTTTTATTCTAATTTAAAGAATCGCTTGGGTAAGCCGGACATTTGGTTAGCTTGGCTTATTATTCCAGTCCCGCATTGTTCAATAATGTGATGAACACGTTCAATGGGTCCATGGATAACACAATCTATCACACTCGTTCTAGAAGATGGTTATACTGTCATGTTTACTGAAATTCACGTACCAGTAAATAATTTCTGAATAATGTGGGCGAGTGCAAACGGTTATAATGAACAATTTAAGCAAGAAAGAAGTTATAACCCGTTTAAGCTCTTTTACAAAACTTCTATGAAGAATGCAAGAAAAATCAGAGTACAGTATACTGAACTGACGAATTTTAGCCCAGGGCGTTTTTTTTTTTTTTTCTTTCAAGGTAAGAGTGTAGTTTCTTAAGAAGGAAAATACAAGCATAGAAAAATACAGCAATAATAGTAATAGAAAATAATAAGTAATTTATAAGTAATGAAGACATTTATTATAAGTTAATATTCTGCTGAAGGGTTAGGAAATTTCCTAGTCAATGTCTTCAACATGTACTGGATTTACAATTTGGTGCAATTTTCTTCGCGGCGTCTCTGTGGCTAAACGATGTGATTGGGCAGTGGGATGGTGCGGATTCGAACCCTCAAATTTTATCGAGGTGATCTAGTATATGACAGGAGAACACCCTGGATCAGGACATATGAGACTAAGAGTGAGGAGAGGCACAGCCCTTTAATGTCTTAGGAACTTATGAACCAGAAAACTTGTCTCACAAGAGCTCGTTCTCTGTAGACCTTCTGTTGTTTCGCCCACAGCAATGTAACATTTTTTTTTCTTAATCCAAGGAAGCTGAGGTGCCTAATTCACATTTGATTTTAGTTTGTAACGTGCAGTATGATCACATTACTTGGAAATGCCACACTATTATGCACATGCATATCTCTTTGTAACGGTTAGGAAGACATTCGAATTTCAAACTGAAAGCTTTCTAATACCTGATTAATATTATATTTTAACCTGTTGTTATAAAATTGAAGGCATTTAAAACAAACTATTAATCCGTTTCTGCCAGCTTGTTAAATCTACAGTTGAATCGTCATTTTTTTTCGCAATGTCCATTTCCATCTTTCACGGAAAGTAAAGGCAGGTCATTGTAATAGGGATCTGCCTGCGCTGAGGGCTACTAGTTTCCTTTGCTATTAGTCTCCTGTCGATCTTGCATGTCCTTACAGATCTTACATGTGCATACAGATCTTGCATGTGCATACAGATCTTGCATGTGCATACAGATCTTACATGTGCATACAAATCTTGCATGTGCATACAGATCTTACATGTGCATACAGATCTTGCATGTGCATACAGATCTTACATGTGCATACAGATCTTGCATGTGCATACAATCTTACATGTGCATACAGATCTTGCATGTGCATACATATCTTGCATGTGTATACAGATCTTACATGTGCATACATATCTTGCATGTGCATACATATCTTGCATGTGCATACAAATCTTGCATGTGCATACAGATCTTACATGTGCATACAGATCTTGCATGTGCATACAGATCTTACAAGTGCATACAGATCTTGCATGTGCATACAAATCTTACATGTGCATACAGATCTTGCATGTGCATACAGATCTTACATGTGCATACAGATCTTACATGTGCATACAGATCTTATATGTGCATACATAAGTTTTAACTGTTATTTTATTTTCCTCCATCAAAATCAGTTTTAGGCTACAAGAAAGTCAAATGAGTGACCCATGCTGCAAACTGAGCCCCAGCGCAACGACCTCTTTTACTCTATAATCAGGACACAGTATGAAATTGACTTTAATCGTACTTTCCCTTCGAACACCGAGTTGCTGAGTGGAATATATTTCTATTAGTTCAACGTTTATGTTTTTCTCTACTGTTGTTACACCATTCAAATTTCCCATCGTTGTTCTGTGATATAAATAGCGGCGGCTCATAAACCTNAAAACAACCAAATGCAAACCCCCTCCCCTTCCACATTATTTGCTCATAATAAGTGTATATAAATTATGTGTTGTTTCCAAGTAATATGATTTTGTGAGAGACATTTCCCACCCAACCTCCTTGTCAATATTTGAACAGGAAATCTATAAATTTTAAGAGGGATTTTAAGTTTTCTCAAGTAATGCAAACTTTGGAGTGCTTGCGTTCCATATATTTTTAGGGGATTTTGAAATGTAAGGGGCGAATGGCGAGCTAGGACAGTCTGGAGAAAAGACTGACACCTAAATCTCGACCACGTCAGATCAGTAGTTCCATTGCTCTTGCGTTTAAAAACTACAGCAAAGACAAAGACGATAACACAAACCTGAAAGACAGAAGAAAATGCATTTCAACCAAAATGGTTCAACACTTTGCTTGGTCTTTGTGGTTTGGAAAATCAGTTATAATTTCTTTACAGTCTGAACTAAATTTTATCTGGCACTACTCAAGTTGCTTTCAATGACGAGTCGCAACTGATAGTAAAAGGAGATCAAATGCTAAGATAATCGCCAACATATACCTGAAAGCAGGTCACTATCTCGTAATATATTTGTTTTTTTGTTTTTAGTGGGAAGTGGTGTCCTCATTAAGAATTCTTTTAATGCCACCTTGTCACTTCAGATCATTTTTATCTACGGCCACTTATTTACTTCAAAAGATATTCACTGTTGAACAATCGATTCTCTGAGTATAATTTGATGTTACAACTCTACCATTCAAATTTTCAATCGATATATGAAAGCATCTAGTAGGCGAATATTCGTAATGTTACGATTGCCCGAATTCAAACTGTTAGCATTTTTAGTTCATTCGTTATCTTAAATGATAATGGAACAGATAGAGTTTGGTCTTTGTCATTAAGTCATCAAACTGAGGATTACCATCTCCTTTGAGCATCAGAATGATGACACATATAAGTGGTTATTTTCTGAGCTTAGTGTAACCCCAAAGATTTGGGGTATTTTGGATGGACGGACAGATAGTGAGATTTTCGTGTGTGGCAAAGCTCGGCAGCATATTTCTAACCCATCTAAAATCAAACCAAAACAACATCAACAACAACCATCACCATCATCACCACCACCACCACCACCACCACCGCCACAACAACAACATTAAAAAAAAACAACAAAAACAAAAACAACAGCAACAAGATATTAGTTATAGACTAGTTCATGTGAAATTTGAGTTTTCGGATTTTGAGTGGGAGCATAATAATTCACTGAGCCAGAGAGCAGATTGTCGGTAGAAGTGAATTCCAGTACTTAAACATCCAATGAAAATCCTGGCAGGATAAGGAGGTAGAGATTGCTGGATTTGTGGCTTGTGATGCCCAGGTGACAGTGAGTGCATTATAACTGAGAGTGGTCCATGAAAGCAGAAACAGGCATCTTGAAAGAATGGAGTTTGAAGGACCCTGTCCAAACGTCTTCCTTAAAGGATGTAGGATGTGCAGGAGAGGGTAGAGGAAGGTGTAGCAAGTATCAGTTCTGCTGTCTCAGATCACAGTTCCCATACCATTCACTGGTAAATGATACGCCATACTAGTCCCTGCAGAGTTATCTGTTGACCCGAGGTTAGCTCCCTTTTGTGTTTGGTCGGTGACATTTTGGGCAATTAATCTATTACCACTGGGTCCATAATAATAATATGACTTATGCGCCATTTTGCAGAAGAAAACAGTATGTGCATTTTCGGTAGTTAGGAGCTGTTCACTTACTGTCAAATCAGTAACGCCTTGTAAATAGCTGTCGTCAAGAAACCGAGGTATAAAGAAGTGTTTCGGTCAAGTGACTCTATCAGGGCTGTCAGGGATACTGAAAACAGAGTTTGAATCAGAATCGGCTTTAGGATCCGGGAAGCCCTGAACTGGAGAAAGATGCATCTCCTCCCCCCCTCCCCCCTCCTTTTTTTTATTACAGCTAGTACCTAATAGCGTGCATAGAAAGAATGAAAAAGAACAGGGGGAGAGAGAGAGAGAGAGAGAGAGAGAGAGAGAGAGAGAGAGAGAGAGAGAATGTGAAATCAATACATTTTTGTCTAAAGAATTCTGTTTGTTCAGTTCATGTCCATAATTCTGGGTGCCGCGCAAGAAAACTTTGTCAGAAGACAGAAAAACATCGAGCAAACTCTGCCACATGAACAGGCTTAGAAGTAAACATTTGAATAATCATCTAATCTTCTCACCCTCTCTCTCTCCGTCTCTCTCTCTCTCTCTCTTCTCATTTGCCCTTCCTCTTTCTCTCTTCATTAACATCATTTTCGTCCTCCGACGTAAGGCCCCTTAAAAACATGGGTCCCCAGGCCAAGGCCTATTCGCATCATGCCTAGGTTCACCACCGGTTTGACCCGGATATAGTAAGACCATCTTCCACAAAAAATGACTTAACTTCTTTACTACATATGACGTACATGAATATCCGAATCTACGTCCGAACCCTTTGATCCAACCAGCGCTTGGACGTATATGTACGTCCTGGAGTGACATATCCATGTCACATCCGACGAATCCCTACGTCTTATTTCCTATATAATGGACTCTTAGTTACATGTACAAAGACGCAAACAAACACAATTGAATTGAATTGAATTGAATTGAATTGAATTGAAAAAAGCGACACTCATCTCTAGTTCCGAAAACCGGAACTGAAGTAAACCTATGAACAGGCAAGAGAGATCCGGATATTTAAGTGACGTGAGCATTTTAGAAAAAGGTCTGGCCGCGAAGAAAGATCCTTCGAATATAGCCGGTTCTGACCTGGCTATGGCTAAAATACAAACATCCTGTAAACATATGCGTGCTGCGGAAGTCTTATGATCGGATCCCAAATTCTAATGTCTACTTGTTACCCGTGGGAGATGACAGTAAAACTATTTTATTGTGGCCCCAAAGTCTGCCTCGATGTTCTGTCTAAAGATCTGGCTGATGTCCCCCAGAAAAACATCGATCCTGGAATAGAAATGAAGACAAGAGAAATAATCATGACAGTCTTTAACAGGCCAAGTGAATGATAAGTTGGTGAAAACACAAGCGTGGATCTTATCGTTGACAGACAGCTTGGAGCAAACTACTCGTAGATCGCCTCGAGATCAAACGGTCTGGTGTGCTATGTTTGGAGCTGCTTGACCTAATAGTTACGGCTTTCAACCCAGGGTCTAGAGGTCTTAGGTTGGATTCTCGCTATGGTCATATTGTAAGTGCCTTGGAAAAGCTTTTCATTTTCATTTTATTCAGTCCACCGTTTGGAAATGGGTTCCTGGCCATCGGGAGTGAGAGATATTGACAGAGTGCGAATGATAACCTCTGTAAATGGCAGCGGCACTGCACACGCCCAAGGAAGTTGACAATGTCTTTAAATGATCTGGTCAGACGGTGTGATAATAATAATAAGTAGTCACATGACCGGATAAGTGTTTGAACACGGGAGTTATAGACTTTATTATTATTATTATTATTATTTTTTATTATCATAATCATTATTATTATTATTGTCATTATTATTACAGTATTATTAATATTATTATTATTATCATCATTATTATTATCATTATTACTTAAAGACCGTAGCACCTTCGTCTGAAAGGCTGAGAAAAAGTGTCTGATTTTTACAAGCGTCTATGGGTTGGTTTTTTTCTTTTTCTTTCCAAATAAAATCACTGTTACACATCGAGCAATGTGCGTAAAATAAATTAAATGGCTAATTTAAACGAGCATAAGAAAAAAAACTGAGTAAGTATTATTGACTCGACCAAAAAAATGCAACTAACGAAAAAACAATCATATTATTTTGTAAAAAGCGGAAAAAAAAGTCTTAGTTGTTTTGAAGCTTCGATGGGTGAACGATATCTACCAAAATATCGACATATCGATATAACGGTATCGATATGTCCTCCTTAATAATGATGTCAGGAGAACTTGCCCGAGTGGCGAGGAGCAAGAATTGGGTCACAGAAATTGCACCTTTGTGGTGAATAAATCTAACGAAACGATGCACAGTGGAGGGAGACCTAACTGACGTCACCGGGTAAGAATGAGATAGAAAAACTAGCAAAACGTATCGAATTGCAGGTAAAATTGATGCTAGACTATGGGTCGTGGAAAAGCAAATTGGAGTTATGTTACTCTGATTTGCATTCAATAAGTGCAGTCGCTCCGCGTTACTGCCGCCCGCTTAATAGTACATTTGGGCTTATTCGCATAGATGCACACTGCAGTTTATCAGAGGAAAAAAAAATGCTAGTCGACAAAATGAAAGAAATTTTCTTTCCGGATATTACAGTCCGCCATGTTTATTCAAAGTCGCAAAATTTAATTGGTCATTTGAGAGCTTGCGCATTAATGATGGGATGTCTTACCATCGTAAGAATCACATTAGTACATCGGTGCTGACTGCAACCTTAGTAGTAGCGTTCAGCATACAGAGTTAATGGTATTCTTACGAAGGTAAGAGATCCCATTGTTACTGCGCAAGTTCTCATTTGTGGCAAAGTCCTGTGACTCGTCAAAGACTGCTTGCAAATGAGCACAACCGTTATTTTTACAAGGGTTAGCAACATGTTCTTGAGATGGACGAGTGTGCTGCTTACATTTTGTATAATTACGCGGGTGGGGGCTGTCCTGCTGTAGATTTTATATTAAGCGGTGGCATTACCGTTTAATTGCAACTTTCCCCTATTAACCCTAGAATTCCGATTAAACGACGTGTACTGGAGTTATGCAAGGCTACTAAAGTACTGAACTGATGTCCGAGGCCCCAGGGTACCAGGCCAGGACTGATGAGTACAATATAAATTGAGGGGTACATGAAAAACCAAAATGTCCACAAGGGAAATAGAGTTTCTTTTGCATTAGTATCAAGCTAAAGTCTCTTAATAAACGGTACATATACAGTTTACCAAGAACTTCTGTTGGTTAAAAGCCTGGATGTCGTGGCTACATTACGAATGAAAACTAAACTGGATAACTTTACAGGAATTCCTGCTCTATGTTTGGACAGTTTTTGATAAAGAGGTCTGAGAAGGGATGAGATTTCTAGACCAAATTTGCCAAAGAATATATTTTATGTACATTCATGCTTTGTTTGACAGGATAATAACAGTCTACTTGTACCGGGCTTAGAAATTCGCTTCAAAGTCAAATACATTTCCAAACATACTATTATCAAAGATGCATTACTTTTTTTTATGGCTTTGGCAAGATTTGCGCTCTATTTCTGCACAGGTCTTACTTTCAATTCTTATTCTAAAATGCAGCCGTTGCATGAACTTGTTATTCATTTTAAGCCCTTAATTAAACATGCGTGTACAGTTTCGAGCACAAGGTCAGATAATTACTGATTAGGGTTTTCGGATTCAGTGGCGGCGGGCAGTGAAGCAGCAGGTAATTTTAGCGTAAATGTGACGTCGATCAGATCCCCCCCTCCTCCTCCCTACCCTCCCTTTCTTCTCCAAGACACCGGTGAGGTGATAGAAATCAACAGAGCAGAAAAGTATATTTCGTTGTAAAGAAAAATGAATCAGGTTCTTGATGTAATATATCAGTGCACACTATAAGTCTATTAGTCCAGTAATTGATAAACAAATCTCCAGAGCAAGCAAGAAGTCATACTATACATAACATGCAAGAAGACACGTACTGTGACGGGCTCAGAAGAATCATGGGGTTTATTTCGATCCTGTATTCGATTGCCTTCACTTTACAATTAAGCGCAGAGATTGATCTCAGTAACATGAGTAGTTTGGCACTTTACGCCATGAAGAACAGATGACTATTCTAGTCGACTTTGCCACCTCTGGATAGGACCACGCTATATCACAGTCCTTTGATCGTTTGAACATACATTTTACAGCAGTCGGTGTGTTTTGTTTTCATACAATAACAACATGAAAAGAACATTGGACAGGCAGTCTGTGGCAACACACAGCAATCGGGATCCATTTGGGAATCATATGGGTTTACATATTATTTTCTGGGAATAAGCTTACTCACATAGTACCCATATGGTGCCCGGATAACTTGCCAATCCATTGCAGAACGCGAGTTATCCTTGTGCGTGCCAGATTTTAATCGATATGAGTATCCTGCCTCTCTGGCACCAACATTTGGCTGTGAGCATGTCCCACACTGGGCCCATACCACGAGACCCACTTAGACGTTTTGGAGCGGAATACAAAACTAAAAAGACCTCGTCTTAAAAAGACATTAAAAACTTCCTAGGACCAGATCGAAGACATTTAGGAAAACGTATAAAGGATGATGCGTGATAGAGCATTTTATGTACCTTGTTCTGAACTTTATGTNGAGACAAGTTGTGTCGACTTAACCTTCACTTTTAAATTCCTTTGTCCCCAAGTCGTCAGAGACACTGACACTTTCGGTAAGTGTTCTTGCACACACGAGAGAAAGAGGGCACGATTGTTTACAGGTTGCGAAAGGGAAACCTTTTTCCATTTGTTCCTTGCTATCCCTGACTAGGTTGCTGGGTGTGAAGGATGGGCAGACAACTCTGTGGCTTCCAGTCTTTTTCCGGGATCTCATTCCACGCCTGAATACAAGACATTCCATTCATAGGCCTTTGTAGCAGAGAGTTTTGTGGGGATTTCCGAATCCTTACACCCTACTGACCGAGCTGGTGGAAAGTGTGCTCGTCTTTATAGCCACGTGATCACGGACAGGAAAGAACGATTGTTCAAAGACAATGCAATGAGTGGTTCACCAGTCTAGACTCAAACAATAAACTGAGGAGTGGAATCCGCATAATAGAAAACGACTTTTCCATTTGAACGAGCCTCTATATTTATTAAAATAGACTTGGAACGTTTCCATTTCTTGACTCCTCAAATGAAAC
>JAWQUT010000066.1:634925-646392 GCA_033807755.1 Ellobium chinense | reverse complement strand
ACATCTTTCTCTCTCTCCCCTGCACCCCCAACTCAACCCTCTCTATCCCTTCTGTCTTTCTCACTGAACTTCCTCCTTAGAGCTGAATACAGTGAACACAATAACATTAGCAACGCCAAACACGTTACGTTTGAACTTGATGCAAACGCTCCAGAAAATTTTGCTCCTCTTCTGTTGGGAAACTATCATGTATGCATGAACAATTCTAGAAGAGTATTTCAGCTTCCGCTTTCACTTAGCCTGAGGTCGAATCCGTGTACACACTTTTAACCAAAGGACCCCTTGACCTTGGTGAGTGAGCGTTGTGGTTTCTCCGTTTCACACCAGGCGTGGATATTATTTTTCTCACTGTGCTGAGCATCTTGAGGAGTGACCCCACTCTAGTTGTCGGTACGGTGGTCGAGAGGTACAACGCTTGTATTCTGGTGCGAAATGTCCAGGGATTTGAATCCTGCTAACAGCCAGTTTTCCTTGGGTATTATTAGCGGTATTTTAAAGGTAGCCCTGCGGAGGGGCGGAAGGTGATGGTGGTGGTGGTGTATCAAGTTCTTTTATCTTCTTCGACGCTAGAATATATGTTTTGTAAAGGAAACTTAACACTTAACAAACAAACAAACAAACAAACAAACAAACAAACAAACAAGCAAGCAAACAAACAAACAAACAAACAAACAGACAAGCAAGCAAACAAACAAACAAACAAACAAGCAAACAAACAAGCAAGCAAACAAACAAACAAGCAAACAAACAAACAAACAAACAAACAAGCAAGCAAGCAAGCAAACAAACAAACAAACAAATAAACAAACAAGCAAACAAACAAACAAGCAAACAAGCAAACAAACAAACAAGCAAGCAAACAAACAAACAAACAAACAAACAAGCAAACAAACAAACAAACAAATAAAAAAAAATAAATAAACAAACAAACAAACAAACAAACATAAACTCCCATAAAGGACCCTAATTCCCCATTAAGTTGCTGCGTCTTTAAGCATTTGTGCTCATGCCTTACTTCCATTATGTCGAAATGTAGAGCAGAGTGGTCAAGTGGTTCGGATGTTGGACTCCAGATCTGAAAATCATGAGTTCGATTCCAGTCGTGGACATGACGTAAATGCTTTGCAAAAGCGTTTCAACGATTTTTTTCCTCAGTCCACCCGTATGTATAAAGGGTACCTGAGTATAGGCTGATAATGTTATTGTCAGAATGTTTGTGATCAGCGCTTGTAAATGGCAGCGGCACCGGAAGTTCACCAGCAGGCTCTTGCAAAATCTTAGAATGATGGAGTAATAATAGTGTGAAGTCACGTGAGGGGCATTAGCCTGGATACGAGACTTATAAACGAATTATTTTTATTTTTATAAATTTCCATTTGATCTAGTTTTTGGAATACAGCCGTAAACGTTAGCTCGAAAGATATATTGTATCCGTAACACGTAGTGCTTCGGTGATAGATTAATTAAAAACTGTTTTATCGCATCGAAAGGTCACTTTGCCTGCTCCATCTTCTTGTTATTCAAATGGCCGTGCAGTCAATGGAGAAGAGATGAATTTCGGATAGTCGTTGCGGACACTATCGCTTCTAATTGTCAATACATTCGATTACTCACCAATGACAGAGTCGGCTTTAAGAAATCAAGCACTGGAGTTTTGAAACCATTCCTATACTCTCTATGTAAGCGATGATACTTTGTCTGATCTAAACTGCCAAAGGTATCAGAATTGTCGAAGTTTATCAAACGGACTGAGGTTTGTTGAAGGGGATCTAAACGCTTGTAATATGAGCCTTGTACTGCTTAGCAGAATCGATATAGAATGGATGCTTATGATATTTGGAGCATTGAACCGACGTATCGATAGTCTTAAAAATCCAGGTATCGGCCCAACACTACTGGGTAACTTTTGCGTTGTTTCAGTGTGGCTATAAAAAATGCTAATTAAATATTTATCTCATCAGTAAGGATTAGAGAGGAGAAGGAGAGATAGAAGAGTAAGAGGGAGAAATGTGGATCAAAAAAAAAAAGAAGAAAAAGCGAAAGAGGAAGCGAACAGGAGAGCTGGAGGAGAAAGAAACCAATGGGATGAAAAACAAACAGAAGAAGAAGAAGAAGAAGAAGAAAAAGAAGACGAGGAGGAAGAAGAAGAAGGCGGGAACAGGAAATGAAAAAGGAAAAGAGAAATGAAAAAAAAAATCAGAACAAAAAAAGAGAGATGACAAGAATCGGTACAGGAAACTAAATAGATGCAAGAGGATGAGGAAAAAGTTAGCGAAGAAATCGAGAACTGGAAGAATAAAAAGTGAATTTTAAGGGGAAGTGCGAGAGAAAGATAACGAAAAATGACAAAAAGTGTAAATTAAAATAGGACTTTCATTTACCCCATAGTAAAATTGTTTAATAAAGCTGTGCAAAGTTATACTTTTTTTTTTCATATAAACGGAGAACAGAATATTTATGCATATTAATACACTATATTACAAATAAAACCTAGACGTCTATAAGAAAGTNGTCTATCCCAAGGACACCATAACATAAACCAACCGGCCCGGAAGTCGAACCCACAAGCTCATACTTGACAGTCTCCAGTTTATGAGAACTACTCACAAGCCGCTCCGCTCGGTTATACTGCCTGTGAGAGGAAGGAGAGATGGACAAGGTTCCAGCTCACTGTAATAGCCAGTCTGAGCCATTCAGTCAAAATGTCTCCTCAGAAATGTGCCAAGATGACCAAGACTAATCTAACCTGTATGCCCTGCACCATCATTCATAGTGTATGTGCTCAAGACATTCAGCTGTTTTGGATTATTTTTAAACATGTCTAAATTAGAGGGCACGAGAATTAGAGATGTGTTTCCCTTTTGCAGACCACATGTTTGCACAAAATATAGTCCTTCTGAAAAACAACCTAAAACAGACATTTGCAAACTGAGGGCTCCTTTTTTCCCCTCACTTTTGCGTTGTCATTTCTGATTCTTCTTTTTTTAAAAAAAAAATTTATCTTGCTAGCATCAGGTTTGAGTGCCAAAGATTTTAGACTAATTAAAAGGGGTGGAACCACAAGTAATGGGACAGGAAAAAAAGAGGAGCTAGAAATAGATATTTCAAACTCACAAGGACAGTCTTGCTCTTCAAGTACCATGCCGACTGGCGTGGTCGAGTTTGGACCAGCACTTGTGGCTCCTTGCTGTCCACATAAATATTTCACTGTTGCACTGTGTCCTCATCCAACCTGTAGGTCCACTTTAATGAAACTGAACTTGAACTTGAACTTTCTGCCTTTGTCTTCCTCTACTTTGTGTATCTTTTAGTTTTCCCGGTTGCTACAGTATGTTCTAGCTGTTGTCCTCTCTTTACTACACGTCCGTTAAAATTTAGATATAAGCAGGAGGTTTGATATAAAACTGTCCCACGTCTTGCGTGCAGAAGATCAGTGCCTTTTCCCTCGGCCCTGCATTCTCCTCCTCAACCCATCTCCCTTCCACCCCACCCCGAACTTTGCCCCCATCAAGCCTCTCCTCCCCCGCATCTGTGCATCTAAGGAAACCGCTGATTTCCATCAATTAGTGCAGCTGTCGGGTGTTGTTAGCGAGCAGTGACTTCCAGTGTCTGACTTAATAATTTCCTCCTCTCTCTTAATATTCACTGCCACAGAGCCCGCTGCAAAAGTAGCACGTGAAAACAGATGAGGAAAAAAAAATTAAAGCCTGACAGTACTGCCACTGTGATCTTGTGCTTTTCCTTTACAGCGACAGTGATTTTTTCCCCCTACATTTCCCTAAGTAACAATGATAAAGTAATTTAGTGGAAAATAATTATTAGTGGCGGCTCATCATAAAGTGCAACCCGTGCTGTGCCGCGTATACTTTAGCTAAGAAAAATAAAGAAACAGGTTTAAAAAAAGACACAGCGACTAAATCAAATCCAGACACCTTTATTATGCTTTGTTGTACATGCATTCTAACTCCCATTCAAGGTTTGCACTGTGTTTATAATACTATCATAATATACGCCCTCGTTGGTCCCCTCCTAGGAAAAGGGGGAAGGGAATGTTGCACGGCACTTTTGGGACTCAGGAGCCGCCACTGAAAATTATATTATTTTACAGAAATAACCAGGCATTTTACACATTTAACCTTACATTTGACGAGTTTGCTAATCAACTTACGAAAAGCTGTTTTCACCTTTGTAAGGAAAGACGAATTTCGTTAAAGCCATTTTAAACTATCGTAAGGGGAAAATTCCTACCAGTGGTAGTTCTGAAGCCCGAGTAAAGACGATCGGTAACTGCAAAGTCTGGTAACTCTTGCAAAGTCCGATAATTCATGTCAACAAGTCTCAGTGAGAAATTTCCCAAACTATTACACATCCATATGGGTAAGTGTGTCACTTGGGCAACATATCAAAAACAGGGAAGAATGTCTCTTAACATAACAACATAATGAACGTAACAACATAATCTTGAATTGGAGTGTATTCAAAATAATAATAATCGATAATAATTGCTTCTTTCATTGATCTTCAAAGTAACCTTACTCCCGTTTCTCCACACGATTCAAGTGTGAATGAGTGCCTGGCTTTCGAGCCGAGGGAACGGGAAACCAAAGCGCTGCATTGTGGCGACTAGCAATGACTTTGTAATGGATTGTGTTTATGATGGGTTAGTAATGGTTCATTAAGTGTGTTATTATGTATGCACATATTATGAATGAATTGTATAACACTGTACAGATTTGAAAAAATGAAAATAAAAGAATTCCCTACAGGGCTAATGAAGGTGGCTTTTATCTCTTTCTTCATTCGGAGACGGTTGCACCACCGTTCTGATTAAAGCAAAAGACATCATCATAACTCTGATCATAAGCTATGAAATGCATAGAAGAGAGTTATTTTTTTAAAAGAAAGGTAGTCAAGTAAACACACACGAATACAATGAGAAATTAAGAGAGATAGAGATAGAAAGAGAGAGAGAAAGAGAGAGAGAGAGAAAGGAGAGAGAGAGAGAGAGAAAGAGAGAGAGAGAGAGAGAGAGAGAGAAAGAGAGAGAGTGGAGGAAACGATAAACATAGGGTTACATCTTCAGCACAATGAACCCGACAGATCCCAAAAGGAAGAGTTTGCAAATAACATGTTTATCACTTGGTTTGGGCGACTGTCTCATTACAGACATCATGTCTCGTTAGCTTGCATAAAGTCCTCGTCCACAAGGAAAAATAAATGCGACAGATTTTTCATTTATTATTGTCTGTCTATCTGTGTCTGTGCTTTAGTCCCTATATGTTTCTGTTCTTGTCTTTTTTCATTTCTATGATCTGTTATGTGCTGCTTTTTTGTCTTCCTCTCCTCCTCTCTTCTCTCCCTCCATTTCTTCTCCTCTCAATCTTTTGTTGTCGTTCTGTCCTCTCCTTCCCCTGCTGACAACAACTACAGTCACTGTTTGATAAAAATAACATGACTGCTTGTTTTTGCAAAGCAGAGTATGACAACTGCTGTGCCCTCTGTGAAGTTCAAGCAATACGTCTTTATTTTGAGCTTATAGTTTTGCGTCCACAAATTTCCGCTAACGAGTTGACCAGGAAAAAAACTCCGTAGTATTCACCCTCGTCTGTTTCCATAATTCTGTCACTGATCCCGCATCTTCAAAATCTCTAGAGTCAGAAATTGTCTGGACCGTCCAAGAAAGATGGATCCGATCTTGAGGATAATGAAGAACCATCGCTGTGGCCAAGATCGTGATCGGTATTTAAAACAGTCCATTCTCTGGCGCCGAAAAGCTGGAAATAAAAGGGGCATAACTGCGAAGTAGACCAGGTCATAGCTGGAGGCGCCTAGTGGTCTCTAGGGAATACTATCTTCTGGGACAAGAGACTAACATATTCTTGGAAATAACTGAACGAAAGAGTATGCAACGTCTTTGGTTTAATATGGTTGTTTTTGTTTTTTTTTCTGTTGTCGTTTTTCCGTTTATTCTGTCATTCGCATCAAACTGTTTGCCTGCTTCGTTGTTTAGGTCACTTGGTCCACATCATAATGCGTGCTTGAGAAAAAAACAGACCAAAGATATTTGGTTATTGGCAGTGAAGTTATTTTGAGAATGCTAGTGATTAGGACCTGTAAACTGTTATTGACACTGTATGCTCTTTATGGAGTTGGGCAAGTGACTGACTAAGCTGGCCTGCTGAGATAACAATAATGTGGATCCCTTAGACAGGAGACTTTTATACCTCATCATTACATCAATATTACATTTTTGAAAAAAGAAAACTTGAAGAGAAAAATAAGAAAAAATAAAGCGAGCAAAAAAGTCCTTTGAATTTTGCTCAAAAATCTTTTCATTTGTTTTGTGTGAAAGATCTGCCAGCCAAACAAGGAAAAGGAAAAAATGAAAAACCTTACCTCTTACAAGCCAGTTGGTGGCTGTACTCTCAGTGCAAACAAGTGGTGAAACGAGAGAGTTATAATGACAGGGACGGAATTAAGAATGTAGCCAAAGAACTGAACAAATTGTTCTGGATTGACGATGATAAAAAAAGTTTGCTTGTAGTTTCCTGTTTACTTGCCTCCACCTTGACAAACAGAGGAGATAACTCCATCTAATGAAAACGATAGTCCTTTCTTCTGCTTGTCAACTAGGCCTCGCCATGACTAATGAACTTGACCTAGATTACAAATTTTACTGGCAGTTTAATTTTTTAAAATTCCTCTTTGCTGCCGGTCTCCTTTGCAGAGCATACGGTAATATTAGAACACAGCTGAAATGGTGAGGTACTAGGCGAAACAAACTTTGGTCTGAAAGACTTGAGTTTGGCTGGGCAATCTACAGTGTATTATCGAATAAAAAAACACCCGTGAATGTTAATAGAGCCATTTATAAGCTAAAAGTGAGTGTCTGTGACTTGCTGGATTTGTTGTTTTGTTTTTAGGTGTGTTGGTCCGGTATAGGTTAATGCAAGGATGTATCTCTTGGATTGCAAGAATCCTGATGGTCTCCACATGGCTAATACAGGCCAGTGTTTCTCACTTTCTATTTAGCCCCCCCCCTCCCCCTTCCCCTCTCCAGATGTCTCCCAGTCAAACACTTGTTTACCAATAACTATAAGCATTACTCTGCCATTCATGATTTCGAGTCTTATTCTTGGCCATGGCAAATTCTAGAATGTTTCTTGTCCTGGCTGGCTTATTCAGAAAGATGACTTGATGTTGAAGGTAACGTTGCCATGCTGGCGTGAAATCTAACTTTCACTAACTCATTCACTTACTTCACCTCCCTAATGCTGCTCATTTCAGTGTGACTGACCCTAGACTGCTCTGCAAACCTTCAAACATTGTATAGTAAACTTCTCTCCAGCTATTTTGAAGGTTCTGCTAGCCTGCACGCCTACTTTCCACTAAGTACAAATTTGGGTCCATAAGATGAATCAAGCGTGAAATATCTCATCTCAGAACATAGACATGTCGCCAAAATAACGCGATTGGGCTCGATAAGAGTTCAGTCAACCGTAAATTTCTCTTGAAAATATTACCTACTCTGAAATCTTATCTTGTTGTTTCCTTCAATTCTCATTGGCCCAGCGCGACCAGAATTTTGCTATCACTAATGGAGTCCTTCCTCCTTCTTTCACTATTCTCAATGAACCAGTAAGTTGAGTAAGGACAAACAATCCCATATTTGCCATGACTTAAGAGTGAAGTCAAAAGGGTGAATGACTGAGGAATGCTTGTAGCTTAATGACTGGTAAACCAGACAGTGTTAAGAGTGGAAAGTAGAGTCACGAAGTAAACAAAGAGGTGGGCGGCGGCGCCATGATTTAGACTCATACAGTTGTTTTTTTTTGGTTTTAGCTATCCGGAAAGGTCGCTTATTGCTTATGCAGTGATGGCCTTGTGTTTTTAATTTTTTTTTCAGCCGTGACGTAACCACAGCAGGTAGATATTTGATCGGTTGGTTGGTTATTTGAGGCATGTTTAGTCCCCTTGAAAGACTTGTCAATTTCATAGACTTCCAAAGAGCCGCAAACTGATTTCCCTAGATGAAGAACACCAGACATGAATTCTCATGAGTGCTAAGGAATCTATGTGAAATTTATTAACATAGAACATATATCTGTTAATTTATGCCACATTTTAACCCCCCCCCCCCCNAAAAAAAAAAAATATATCGAGTTATTAAACGTTGAAATTAAATGAACCTGTTTGAGCCACCCCGTACTTATCTAGCATGTAAACCGCCATTGAACACTTGAAATGTCCACTCTAAACAAATTTATGCTTTGTCGTAGAGACCTAAGTGAGAACTAAAGCAACATTATCAGACCTGTGTAGAGATTTTGTTAGAAACTCACCATACTGTGAATTTCTCGCAGCTCTAACCACATGCTAGCGTGTTCCCAAAGAAAGCTCCGATACTGAATAAGCGCTTTGCCACTGTCATCAGGCGTAAACTCAGCCTAAAGTGATGGATAAATTTTGCTTATCAAAACCAAATAGCAAATTTAGAGAACGTTTTTTTCAGGTAGGGGTACTTTTGAAGAAAAAAAAAAACAACCACAAAACAACAACTACGATATTCAATACAAATCTAAAGGGAAACAAGATGTCTCTACTTACAGACTCCCATGATTAAAAAATGCCCATGCTTTGAGAGCATTGCACAGACGACTCGACCCACCAGCTTTATCTACTGGAATGTACATGTTTACGAAGATGGACTGAAGACTTGGGAGGCTTCCTTGTCCTACTTTCTCTCCTTCCCTATTGATATTTGCAGTAGATCTATAAGATACCTAAATTACATTAGATTGCAGTCAGCTATAGGGGCGAAATAAGCATGCTGATATGTTTCCTTTCTGAATTCATTTCGGGAATGATTCTAATAACCTGTCGAAATCAACTTTTAGATGGCTTCCAGAGTTTTCCACGGATGATGCATTTTGGTGTGCGTTCGCTAATTTTAACATTTTGCGGTTTCTCTGTCACGTTGTTATTACGCTTCGCATACGAGTATGATGGCAACCCCTTTGAAAGGCAGTTAGAGTTCATAATTCTAGACTTTGCTCGGAGATGACACTGAATAGGTCTATCATTCATTCATTCATTCATTCATTCATTCATTCATTCATTCATTCATTCATTCATTTTGTCTCTCTGTACTCGATTCGTTCACATGTTCGTAAGTTCGTTTATCGTTCACTGGTCAGTTAGTCTATCTGTTTTTGTTCCGTCATTTTTAATGTCTAACTTCCCGTTTGTCTGTTTGTTTGTCTGTCCTATCATGCACCTATCTTTGTCAGTTTATCCATTTGCCAGTAGTCAGGCTAAATCTGTGTTCAACCGTTGGCTTTTCTCTCGTCAAATCTGGTTCAGTCTGCCATTTTCTTGAATTTTTTGCTGGAGGCTTCTCTCACTCTGGGCTTTCGTCCAACCACTGTGTTACGAGAATGTGTAGAATGTGTAGAATGTGTAGAATGTGTAGGCTCAGATGACTTTGTTGTTATGTCATGCTTATTGCTGCATGCTATTCATGTCACTAGAATCTCTCATCAGACATATTAGACAGGAATCGTTGTCTAGGGATTCGCGAATCCCAGTACGTTGCTACATAGGACTCGCGAATCCGGATCCATTTCCGATGCCGTGTGATAGGTAGAGGGAGGGAGGGGAGGTAAGTAGGAGAGACTTTCGGGGCTTTTGTAACGAAGCACTGGAAAGGGGGGGGTGTTTTAGTGGACTGGAGTTTCTTCATAACTCTCTACCCCCTTCTTCTGGGTGTGTATTTGCGCTTCAACAGATATTCTGTACTTGGTTACTTCTAGTGCCTAATTTTGGCCCTAAACTTTTGGGCCCATTTTGTTTTTGCTTTGGTCTCAGTTTGGTCCACGACAGTCAATTTGGCCTTTGCCGTGAAAAATGTCTGGCAACCCGGTTAGTTTTCCACTGGCTCTAGATGGGAATCAGTTCGGACTAGCCGCCTTGAGATAGTATAAAGATCACGATTCCGATTCGGATTTCTGATCCAACTCTCACCCGTCGCACAGTAAGGAGCCGTCACTGTACAAGGAATCGGTTCTGTGTCATGAACCGGTTCCGCGTGATTGACCAGTTACTAGAAATCGCTGAGCTAGGACTCGCAATTATCGATTCCAGATCAAAATCCTGCCCAGGCCTATCCCTCATCGTCTCCTGTCTCCTGTCAATAGTTATTTACTCCACACCTTGTGGCCCCCGCTTTGGCCGCCACTTAGTTTCAACACTATCGTATCTGACATTTACTTCAAAATCGACTTTTCAGAATTTCATAACACTACAATACTTTTCCCTCTCCATCATGTGTCAAAATTTCACACATCTACGGGAAAACACAGCATCAGCGCGACATTACCTGTAAAACCAGTAACTATTAATTGATAAAAATACAAGACTAACACCCCATTTTACAAATGGGCAGGCAGGCAACGCACCAGCAGCGAAAGAATACCTAGCGCACCGAAAGGCATCATAGACGAATGCATAAATTAGATTCCGTGAAAAAGTTGGACGATTGGCGACTCGGACGGATTGAAAATATCGGAGATTGTTTTTCGTTGCTATACACATTCTTTTTTTTTTTTAAAGAGTACAAAAAATAAAGAGGAGTGATGTGTATAGTTACATTTTGTGTATTTTTCTACAAAGTTGGGTGAAAACCGCATGTTATTACATTGCGTAGTTCTCAAGAAATCTGTGACACAAATTTGGCTGACGCGTTTTATTAATATAGATGACGGCTTATTTGTTGGTTGGTTTGTTTCTACCTGTAAAATGTAGCAAATGCGAGTTACAGCAACCTTGCAGCAAAGCGTCTGTTAGTAAGCACAGTATATGTAAATAGGAAGTTGGTGACCTCAGGCACAAAACTATTAAGAGAACTGGCGTTGTGTTGAATTTTTGCGAGTGATCACAAAGCTTGATCTCATAGAATCAACTGTTAGCCCTTGTGTTAGTACGTTGGTCTCTGAGATCTATCACCTCATAAATATCAGTGTACCATTAACAATATTATTAACATTAACATTATTGTTCCGATTTTAGTTGTGTGAATTTTTTTATTATTATGCAAAGGCAGAGAAGCCACTGAAAGAATCAGTGCCACTAATAGTTATTATAATCACTTAAAAGTACTGCGGTTCATTTCAGTTCTTACAATTCAATTCAATTCAATTCAATTCAATTCAATTCTGTTTATTAGCTCTTGCAGAGTTCTGCACTAGAGCAATGCAAACAAATACAAAAATACATTTCAAAATGGTGAACATTGAGGGCAAATACTTACTAACATATTGAAATGAAATATTTATGATTATCTAACATAATGAAGGGTAATATTAATGGTGGTGATATATATATATATATATATATATATATATATATATATATATATATATATATATATATATATATATATATATATATATATATATATATATATATA
>JAWQUT010000066.1:604103-634509 GCA_033807755.1 Ellobium chinense | reverse complement strand
TTTCGGAATTGAAAATTCCTTCATCAGGAATAATAATACTAATGATAAGGAAGAAGAAGACATAGGAAGAGACCTAAGACTTTATAGGGGTGCTAATTTAAAAGGATTCGATAAGAGTTCACTAAAGAAAACAGAGAGAGAGAGAGAGGTGAGGGGAGTTCACTATCATCATCATCGTCATCATCATCATCATCATCATCATCATCATCATCAATATCAATCATCGTCATCATCATACTCATTATCATTAACTCAGTCATCATCATTGCCACTATCACCATTACCTTTTGACACATTAATGAAAAAATTGAAAAGTCCCATGCAGTGCTTATTATGTATCTAAAAGGGCACTTTAATGCACTTTAGTACGATATCACAAATAATAAGATCGATAAAATATAAACAAAACCATCATCATCATCATCATCATTATCGTCGTCATCATCATCATCATCATCACTAAATTTTTAATTCAATCAGAAATGAAACAATACAAAATGTCCATTTAAATGTGTGTATGTGTGTATGGTATCTCCTGAGACAGGGAAAGTACATAAAATAATGCAGTGCAATATGTATGTGGATAAAATACTTGTATATTTGTTCCGGTTTTCGTGATCGCACTGATCTATTTTTGTTTAGCTTGAGCTTGAAAGTATTTTCCTCTCAAGATCTAAGCCTGACGGGATAATTTGGTGGAGCGTGCATGAATTTAAAGTCTTATTCTTATTTTTAAAGACATATTCGTCATATAGCCAGATAGTTGTTGTAGTCATGACTGACTGCTTAAAACAATAAGGGTGAAAACTAACTGCATTTTCCTACTCCTACTCATTATCTGCAATTTTTCAAGTTTTGTATGTTGTTTTTTTTTTTGCCTGGAGCCGAAAGTTTCTAAATGACGTTCATAATCCCAAATATATGACGTTATGTTAATCAGAGAATTAAATATTTTGCTCAAAATTGTCAAAGTTCTTTTGTCTTACTATGCACAACGTTTACCTCCACTTTTTAGCTTTGACAACCGCTAAAACTTTTACAATGTGCTAATAGAAGCCGCCAAAGTTAAGCGTATACCATTCTTAACTTTAATCCTCCAAGTTCTTCGCGGAGCAAGCGTCAGTCAGCAGACGTGAGGACGGCCGAGTACTTGGCCTGGATAGCACTGGGAGGGAAAGTCCCGTCCAGGGGCTGTGAGATCGTTGCCTGCGGGGTCGTAGATGTCTATTCTAGGTCTGACGACGTCACTAGTGGGAAACGTTCCACTAAACATGTCTCTCAATCTCCGTGACACTAAATTAGACGTTTTTGGTATCTCTTCAGATGTATTCTCCTTTATTACGTGTCTCTGCAATTAAACAATAATAACAACAATAACAATAGCAAAACCGACAACAGCGATAAGCGTCTTAACCACCCCCTCCCCGCCCTAAAAAGAAAATCATCCTTTTAGTTTCACGGGAAGAGAGAGTACATATTTTCGTGGAACGAGCCTGGTGTTTTGTCTTGTGCATGACGTCGTAGACGGTGTTTGTGATCTGTTATGTTCTTCCTCAGATTGATTTTACCAATCTGATGACGTTTTTTTTTCTTCTTTTGCTGTCAGTGTCTTGCTTGACGTCACTGATCAAGTTTATAATGTGTTGTGCTCCTGTATAAGTCTGGTGACGTCATTGTTTGTGTTCAGAATGACGTCACAGACACTGTTTATGGTTGTTTTTCCAGATTCCAAAAACTCTGATGAGGTCATTTTGTCATTTGACAGCCAGATTATCTCGTCAGTAATAGGCTATCTATCTGTGAATGACGTCGCCGGCTTCATTTTTTTTTCTAAACTTCAGATGTCGTGGGACAATGTGGCCAGGAGATAGAGCGCACACAAACTTTGTGTGAAAGGTACCGGCTTCAAATTCTGTTAGCAGTGGTTTTCTGCGTTGATTTTTTTTAAAAGAGTTTAAAAGGCACCCTCCAGTGGGATCCAAGTTTTTCCGGATATAGCCATGACAGTGATGAAAAGGGATATT
The DNA here is from genome assembly GCA_033807755.1 of Ellobium chinense. Classification (NCBI taxonomy): domain Eukaryota; kingdom Metazoa; phylum Mollusca; class Gastropoda; order Ellobiida; family Ellobiidae; genus Ellobium; species Ellobium chinense. The sequence goes on along the minus strand of JAWQUT010000066.1, from coordinate 632,485 downwards.
AAACCTAACAAAAGCAACAACAGCTAAATTTCAGATTTTGCGCCAACGATGCATTCCGCGCCATTAAAATTCAGATCTTCATCTTTGGTAAGTTTAACTCAAACCTTCAAATACTAGCAGCGGCCAATATTCTTACCAACCGTATATTTGCTTTAGGTTAGGGGCAATACCAGAAGGTAGAATTCCGAGATATTGCCATAAGAACTTAAAAGAAATGATGTAGAGAAAGGAATGAAAACGAAAACGTAGTCTCATATTTCAGGCCTTCTGTTGACTTCCATCCTTCTCGCCCTCCTTCCTCTCATCCCAATCAAGCTATAACGCAACAAACTATCGGACAAAGACCTCGTCCAACTCAAAGGGCGAAAGTCCACGAACCCTAACGTAAAACACGTAATGCTAATATAAGGATCGCGTGGAAGGTGGGACAAAGGACATGGTATTAAACGCTAGGCCTATCGAGATATGAGCACTCATCACGTGTGCCGTAATAATGAGGGTCTGGCTGTCAAAGTGACATTCTGACTTGTGTTGTGCATGACGTCAATGCCAGGTGTTCTAGTGATACGTTCTTCGTTCTGATATTATGCTCGCTGTCATGTGTTTAATGACGTCACTTGATTGGTAACCTAGATGACGCCATAGACAGCCCTTTTACAGTTCCGTGCTTCAGACGTCAATCGGATGTGATGTCTTTGATGTGCTGGTTATGTGTTGTGACTTTGTGACAGCTTTTGTGTACTCTGGGCCTCATTTTCAGTGTTTGGTTTGGAATGAGGCTTAGAAAAGTCTGTGAGGAATCCATGTTACAGAGTTTAAAGGTGAACCTCATGGGCTCGAATTTCATGAACTAGTTCAGTAGTTTCAGTTCTGAAGTGTTCGAGTTCGTGAATTAAATCTCATGTACAATTTCAAATCCAAGACAAGAGAATCATAACAAGTCTAGGGGTCTTGAAAGTAGTGAGTGAGGTTAATATCGCAAACCTTGGAACTAAGATTCCAGACACTGAGGGTGAACGAGGTCATCCGACAGCAGCCTTTTGTTATTTCGTGGAAATCGAGAGTGAAAGTAATCATGACTTTGCATACAAACATTGATTTTTATGCGGGGATGGTTAGTAAACATCGATGAATGTCAATTTTGTGAAACATACATAATAAATGAATTATAAAGCATACCCTTGTTCTTCAGTTGCATTTTTTTCTCAGAAGTATTTTTTCCATTGCATGGAGTGACCCCTTGCCACTTTAACCAAAACTGTCTGAAATCATGATAAGCTAGGTCAAGTTTTTTTCAACCTAATGATTTCATGTCATACTATAACTTGATTAAGCTAAAGAGCGATTTTTGCTTTAGTCTGATTGGTCGGAAGGCATGGTGTTTTAGAGTATTATGAAGTTCGAGATGATGAGGTCCTAGTATATATATGACTTCAGAATGTGAACCCAGCTTGGGTGTGGTTTTGCTGTGATTGTGCTAACATGACATTTCTTTCACAGAGTAAGAAGGTCCTCAGCCGATCAGAGGATGGCAGAGTTACAGGCCCTACTAGCCCTCTCCGGCGGTAGAGGGCGGGGCAGAAATGTGGTGGCGCATGGGCTTTTTGACCCGGATGTAATGTAGGTATTTCAGTGCCATCGTGCACAGCTCGTCTCGTTGTGGCCGAGGAGCGGAAGACAAGCAGGATATGTCACGTGATCTCAGCTTATCGTTGATTGGCTGGACATCTGGATGCCTTGTTCCGGGCATTTCCGTGTATTCGTTAGTATTTCTGAGTTACATGATCCTGCTGCAAGATTACGTAACGTGATGGCCGCTCTTGTTTCGTGATTGGCTGGCCATCTAGATGCCTTGCTCCAAGCGTGTATTCGTTGGTCCTTTCTCAGTCACATGATCCTGTTGCAAGGTAGCGTCGCGTGATGACAGCCCTTGTTTCGTGATTGGCTGGGCATCTGAATGCCTTGTCTTGGGGTTTCTGGGTATCATTTGATCTTCTCACGTTTTTTTTTTTCTTTTTTTATCGATCACTCTCATCTTCTCTCGGCTCATCTGTCTGCCTACTTCTTGCTTGTCTCCTGAATGTTTTTCTTTTCTTACTGCTAACCAGTGCCTTCCGTCATTATTAACACTATGAATAGCAATAAGATCTATTTATATCACATACAATTGTTAATATACAGTGAGGACCCTGTTTGATATAAAGTCAATATTCCTCATAAGCTGATCAACTTTCTAGAGTTAGAAAGTTTACAGTACTTTTTCCTTCATTGCAGCAATTTTGCACAAAACAGATGTAAACGTCAAAAAAAAAAAAAAAGGTGCATCGTGATCACACGCTCTCTTTAATTGCAATGTTCCTTTCTCCCATGAAGTTTTAAAAGTGTAACTGATTTGTAACTGACGACATCGAGATTCTCGAAAAAAAAACTATCCAGAGCGTCTTAATGATGTTGTCTCATTGCTATTACACAGAGTATCAAATATCTTGTTTGAATAACATACAAAGGCAGCAACAGCAGTAACAACAGCAACAACGACAAAAACAACAATAGCGACAGCAACAATTCTAACAACAATAACTAAACACAAATCATCATTATAATTCTCATTATCATCATCATCATCATCATCATCCACAACAGCAGCAAAAACAACAACAAGGATAACAACAACAACATCAACAACAACAACAACAACAACAACAACACAGCATGTCAATAAATGTACAGAATTTGTCTTGTGGTTCTTAGTACAGTGAGTTTTATAGCTTATTGTCTGTTATTATTTGTAAATGGTGACATTGTGCATGTAATCAGCAGGCTTATTTCCACATGTAAATGCAAACCATCGCTTTTGAAACTGCCTTAGATCTATGTTGTTCTTGTTATTTTCTTAATAATTATTTATGTTTGGTAGATAATATGAGCAAGTGGTTGGCGGTCAGACAAATGTTAAGCTTTTGTGATTTTTAAGCTGATTTCCACTGATATTATGTTGACTCTATTCGACCATTTCTATACTCATTCCAAACTGCTACCTTCTTTCGATCTTTTCTTTGATCTCCCACCCCCCTCTCTCTCTCTCTCTCTCTTTCTCTCTCTCTCTCTCTCTCTCTTCCTTTCTCCATCATCCAAAAAGTTCACCGGAAATTAATTATTTCCTAAATGTTTGACCTAGATCTGCCTACCCATTGGCATCATTACCTAAGAGACCCGCTCTCACTTTGTTCTCTTTCTATGTTGTCTACGTGTACTCTCGCCTTCTCATTGAGTAGACCACTGAAGATTCTCAATGAGGCCAGACTGAGGGCTCAGATACAGCTTTTCCCTTTCGAGTCGCTTTCATCTCCGAATTAGCTGGAGAACTCAATGAATCCTGGTCTCATCTCGACACGAAACGAGAGGTCACTGTGGGTTCTAGTCATATTACGCATTATACTGGCTTATCCCCGTCACTAGCCTTTGAGAATTATGACTATAAATTCCTGCCAGTCTGCCTTTGATAGAGAAATACATTGTAATAGTCTTAGACTAATTATTACCCGTCCACTTCCAGTTTTATGAAAGTCCATTTCGATTGGGAGAAAGACGCAAAAAGTGCGTTGTAATAGACATAAATCTACCCTTGTCTTCTAGACATAATATGCTGTAATGAATTAACATTTCGTCTCACAAGGACTCTGTGACGCTCTATATTCCTATATCTCTTCCTGAGGAAGACCAAGTCCCTCACACATTCTTATATTATTGTCACGAATAAATGCTCAACACTTGTAGAGTGTGGTCGAGATCGCCTCTTGTATTTTTGCTTTAGGTCCATGACTGTTTGGAGTTCCTGATCTTTCGGTTAATTTTTTTTTCTATTTTTGTTTCTTGTTCCTGCTGATGCAGTGGTAAGAAGAAGCGTGACCCCCAACTGGCCGCCGTGTCCGATGAAGACAGGTACAACTTGCTGAGGGCGTTGCTGCAGAGAGCTGCTCTAGAGACCGCTTCATCGTAGGTTAGTATTAGACGTAGAGGATTATATTGGACACAGAATGATAACACAGCAAGAATTATTAGCGAACTTCGATTAAATATCGTCATACTCGTTCCGTATTTGCCTAAGTCATATTCTGAGGTTTTGAGAAATTTAACCCTCTCAACCTGTTGCTCGAAGCAAAATAATGACTTGGTTTAGCTTGTCAAATTGAGATATAATCACGAGTCACAAACTCCACATTTAGTTGGAAAAGGAACAGAGTATAATTAAATGAAGAACACAGTAAACAACTCCAATCATTTCACACACACACACACACACACACACACACACACACACACACACACACACACACATACACACACACACACAACCTCAGACAACAAGGGATATGCGTGACGATATACCTACGTGTATGGAACTAATATATCTAATATTGACGTGTAGTTAATATCTGTAGAACAATAATAAATTCACATACTTAGTGAAGACGTACCTCTAGTTTTGAAGAATTTTTTATCGACGCCCCACCTTACCAGACAGCTATTCGGGGTGTTCCGGAGACACTCGGGACGCCATTTTATTTTTAGGTATGTAGTAGCTGGAGAGGAAACTTCTGCCATCTTATGATAAAAAGCCACATGCAATACAGTTTCTACTTCATATGTGCCTTTTGTCATAGGACGGCAGACTTGATGTGGTAAATCCAAAGAGCTTATAATATTGAGTTGTCCATACTATGTTTATGGACAGATCTAAGTAGAATCGTATCCAATGGCGTTCATAGTGCAGTGTGGTACACCCATTTTGCAAACCGATGTATGAATAACAAGGATTATTGTAAAGTTGATGAGATTCATCTTATAATGTTATTTAACGTGAGTTGGCGAGTCTGCGAGCTGCTATAAGGGCAGACTCCAGGTTAATTTTACGTCCCTGAGCATGGCGATGTGAGCTGTTATAGTTTTTTCCTGGATGGGGAATATATTATTTCCTTGATGATACTCTATTGTTGTAGAGTTCTGAGATGCAACCTTTTAACCCTGTCTTTAATTCCTCTCTCTCTCTTTCTCACTTGATTTTCCAGGCACTTTCAAGATCCTGGAAATGACGATAAAATGGGCGGGGGACAAATGAGCAGACACATCCACTGACGAACTACACCTCACAGAAGACTCCAGCATTCTTTAATTTCAAAATGAAGGCTTGCATTGACCCTTTTTTGTTTGTTTAAATTATGCTACTTCTGAAATTTTAAAAATTTTCCAGAGTTTTTCCTCGTATGAATCTTATTTTTATCCTTTTTAAAAAAAAATGATGTTTGTGCATGCATAAGGTTAATAAAAGACGAATTCTTCCATATTATAACTGCTCTGTGATTCATACACTCAGTACGAACTGTCGTGATTGGAGGGCCAATTTATAACGAAAGTCGCTTAACACATCAGTCATGCTAATCATCAGTACAAACACATGTCGTCCAACGCAACACGAACAAACTCTGACACTGTACACCAACAAATCAAGTGCATGAAACAGCTGTGCTAACGAACAGATGATGATCCTTGGGCTAATTATTGATGTCCTGACCTTGTGAGTCCTATATGAATAAACTTTCATTATCAGTGACCTCACATTGACGACAGAAAAGTGAGCAATTTTGAGATAATATTGTGATGACAGTTTAAAAAGGGGTTTTGTATCACTATCCTTGCTGATCTACACTACATTTGACGTATATTGGATCACTATTGTTGTTTTCACCTGTGGGCACACCGAGTCACGTGAACCCTAAACTTGTATTTTCCAAAAAATAATAGACCCACCTATTTTCACATCATCAAGCAGCGACCTGAATGCTGGGAAATCCGTTCAGGGAATGTACGACAATGTACCAGAATATCGGATGAAAAGATCGCAACATTACACGTAGATCTAGATTTAATTCTTTGGGTATACTAGCAACAATGGTAGACCAGAAACAAAATTCCAGTGATCCTTTTTCACATGAAGGAGATTTGAACTTGAAGGAGTTTAACTTGTGTAAGCCAAGTGACTAATGATAGGCAGACTATATAAGGTAAAAGATGGCGATTAAAAAGCGAAACTTCAAAGTATGAGGAATGAAGTATAATATGTTACGACCAGTTGCTGTTCATGTAAGACTAAACTTTCATGGGTCTCCCACAACCTGTATTTCAAAGGTGGCCTCAAAGGAAATGGTTTGACTGAATATAATCATGTATTTGTTCTAGAACAGCAAAACAATTTTTCAAATATGGATTATAAACGGAGGAATGGTTCAGGAGAACATAGGAATGAAAATCAAAGAGATCGATCTCTGCTTGTCTGAAAGGGGATTTATACCTGTTTAAGTACAGATAAACTGTATTTTTTAAAAAAAAGTATCAGTTCTAAAACTTACTTGAATTTAGTTATTAACATCTCACAGCCTATTAGAAGACTAATTAAAACATATGCGATATGGATCTAATATGAAGCTGATTTCATTCTTAGTATATCAGTATAAAGCAAACACAAAGTTATTTTACGTTCATCTTGCTGCCGTCTCCTCTATTCAGGAATAGTTTGAGATTATTTCAGTTTGAGCTTTCCAAATTTTGGCACTAATCATGAAAAGACCAAGGATGGCTTGTTACACGCGATGAAAATATTTCTTTTGATAAGTTTTATGGCTATTTGATTTGTTCTTGAGTTTTTGTGTAATTCTTAATGGGCACCACTGTAAAGTGAAAACTAATAATGACCATATAGTTTTCTCCTTTTGTCATTCGGAGTGGCTCCAGATTATAATATTATCATTCAATAGTAATCTAATCTAAGGAGGGGGTGGGGGGTATAATCTTTAGTTACAAGGGCGATTACATTGCTGGTTATCGCTCCTTCCTTTCCATGTCTTGCAGCATACAACAACAAAGACAATTTATCGTGACGGTCACTGAATATAAAATGGTAATTTACCTTGTGAAAGTAAATGGGTCTAATCCAGTCTTTGAAATCTTTGAGGATTTCTTGTAATATTCTTTTTTATAAAAGAATCGGCCTCTGTTATTTGTCTTGCTCCCTGTATATCAGAATTTCCATCAAGCCAGAAAGTATTTTGTACTTGCGGTGAAATTACAGATTAAACTAAGAAGAAATAGACTGTTTCTCTGTTATATTTGTTCGTTTGTTATACCACATGTATGTTTGTTGTATGTACTGTGTTTGTTTTACTGCCTTCTAATGTGGGAACAGTGAACACAGCATTTCGAATGTGGATGTGAGTTATTGATATTGCTGCAAACACATCTCCCTCCTTCCTCAAACAAACAAACAACAACAACAAAATAACCTGGCACATTGCGATTTATATGCAGCGTTAGGGGTTTAGTCTGCATTCAGATGGTAGGACACCGAATGTAGCTTTTAACCAAGGAGTATATCCCCGGCAAGAAGGAATACTCATGTAATATGCTTATCGTGGTGAAGCAAAAAAATAAGCTGTGTTCAGAGCATATCCAGAGAGAGGAGTTGACGCGTGCCGGGGATTGAAAGGGTCAAAGAAGGAAGCGATGAGGATATGCCGGACAGGTTACTGTAATATTGAATTCAACAATTAGATCACTTGCATGTGTGAATCCTTCCTGGTTATGCAATACACGGGAGAAAGAGGAGGAAGAGAAAGAGGAGGAGGAGAACGAGGAAGAAGAAGAAGAAGAAGAAGAAGAAGAAGAAGGAGAGGAAGAAGAAGAGGAAGAGTAAGTGAAGGGGAGAAGGAGGGGGAGAAGGAGGAGGAGGAGAAAAATGAGGAAGAGGAGAGGAAGGAGGTTACGAAAACTGGTCGTGTGTAACACATAGAAAAAGGAGCTGATTAAGCTGGCCATATAAAATATTATTTCCCTAAAATGATCAATTCTATAAAGCAGAGTTCCTGGTCAGCGTGGTGCTGGAAAGGACGAGGAATATACTGGAGAAAAGACACCGAGGACATCTTACACATCAAGGAGTGTGGATGCAGGACATCTGGTTACAGAGTCTTTTCGAGAGGCTATCAGATTCCCTATGCTCCACTTAGGGCGAACTACATAAAGAAGTTTCATACATCCTTTACTACGTAACCATTCTAGTCCATAGAAAAAAGTTTTTGCTTTTTCAGCCTCATACGAGGGCTTGACAATGAATGTTTGGGGCCAGACATTGAATCTGGGATGCAAGAGCCAAGACAGACGAAAGCCTAGTACGATTTTCCTGTTAAAGTCAACAGCCTACAGCAGTTTCACGAACTTCCAGGCTGATCGAGTCTTTTTCAGTATTACAGTTCCTAGCATCAACTGAACGTACACGAGCAAACTTTCAAACTAATTTTACTTGATTGAAAAGGGGAAAGAGGAATGATTGTTTTCCTCAAAAAGAAGAAGAAGGCGGAGATGAGGAGGAAGAAGAAGAAGAAAAAGAAGAAGAAGAAGAACAACAACAACAACATCAACAACAACAACAACAACAACAACACCAACAACAACAACGATAACAACAACGACAACTCTTCTTATCACCGAGTCAGATTCACTTAGCAGTAATTTGGTCAGACCAACACATCTATGATTCATATTCCACGATTTATCCAGATGACACATTGTGTGGTTGACTGTGGCACTAACAACGTGGGCATTGGCCTTTTGTTGTTCACACCTCGGTGCCTTTATGAAACATAGGCCTACACATCTAAACTTGCCCAGTTCCATTTTGAACAAATCCCTCAGGGTCCATCGACTGACTGCACCTGTCTTTCGTTAATATTTGTCTGATCAATCTAATCCTTTCTTGCTCATCCTCTCTCAATGCCCATCTCTTCCACCCTCTTCCCTCTTGCTGGAACCTTACTATACAAGGTAGAGACCGAAGTACTCATTGCCTGACGCAGCCTCACAAAAAGTGCTATGGTCTAAACCTCGACTGGGATCAGCCAATAAATAATTAAAAACAACAAAACTGCCAACGATTCTTTTTCTCCGCCCACATCTACAAGTCCTATAATTAATCTACAATTAATAACCCTTGACACTTTCCAATCCAGCATCATCGATAAACAATCTACACATTCTCTCTTATTCTGTCCCATCTCAAACTTTTTATAATATACTTACAAAGTATGTCAAAACAGCCATGGCCATGTGGTCCAGTTCCGACAGCCACTTGAATGCTTCTCCGGTAAAAGCAGTCTATGACTAGCTAGCCACGAGCATGAACCGCTCAGAGGACTGGCGATGAATAATTAATAGAGCCTTGGTCTTGGGTATAAGAGACTTTTTTGTTCCTCTTCATCTTGATCTCACTATCTTTATAGGACATACGAGGGCCATCAGACGTTCAACATTAGAGCACAATAAAATAAAGGCATTTGGAGGCCCCAGCGAAATTCAGCAGCTCTTCCAAAATTTTCATTGGTACTGATTAAACACTAGACGGTGTGGACCAGGCGCGCTGTATTGGGTCCAGTTTTATTTTACCCTAGTGTTTCAGTGTCGCAAAACTTCAACTAAGCTTTATATCACAAGGTTACCTTATATAGTAAAGGATGTATTGGAACTCAAAGGGTAATTGGCTTGGTAAAGCTGTGGTACACATAATGATTAGATTAGAAACAAGGCTAAGTTCAGAGCACGAGGCAGGGTAAGATTAGGATTAAGGATAGGGCTAAGTTTGGAAAATAAAAACAGCCTTGGAAGACTTCTTTCGTATTACTTCCAGGGTCATCTTTTAAATTTAAACAAGAAGCGGAAATTGAAATGGCATGGCAGTATCATCTAGACCATCTGGAGATCTTGATGAGGTCATCTTGCTTGGCACAGTGCCAGGTGGCTCAAGAAAGGCAATGAGGGAAGGAGTGTGAATGAGCGAGTGAGTGAGTGAGTAAGTGAGTGAGTGAGTGAGTGAGTGAGTGAGTGAGTGAGTGAGTGAGCGAGTCAGTCAATCAGTCAGTCAGTCAGTCAGTCAGTCAGTGACTTAGAGAGAGAGAGAGAGAGAGAGAGAGAGAGAGAGAGAGAGAGAGAGAGAGAGAGATGGTAAGATAACATCTAGACACCTCTAGACGTCAGCAATGTTGAAGTGGCTGGTTATGAACAGTGATGGCTTGTGAGTAAACATCAGAAGCTCGTGTTTGGCGTTGGCACAGATCACAGGGATTAAAGTAACATTTTGTACCCATAGGTTGAGAACGTGACGACTGGACTATGACTTCACTGGCTGGGATAGGTCACAAACACAGTAGATAAACCGGTATGTTGATCACACCTTCTGGGGCACCTGTCGGCTTGAGACGTGTTCCAGTCCGATTGGTCTAGCCACATCACGTGACGCAGTGTTGTCCATGGCAACAAGACACATCGTCAGATCGTTTCCAGACAGAATTTCAGTCAAGAATCGACCACTGCATCAGGTTGAAGGTAAGTGATCAGCAAGTATCCATCCATCCATCCATCCATCCATCCATCCATCCATCCATCCATCCATCCATCCATCCATCCATCCAAACCCTCGATCCATCCATCCATCCATCCATCCATCCATCCATCCATCCATCCATCCATCCATCCAACCAATGACATCTCTCACGGCAAATAACATAGTTATGCATTTTAAGCATTAACTTTTAATAAGCAGTACTTATCATACACTTCTTTCGACAGTATCAATCGAAAAAATATCTTGGCTGCTGCTGCGTCTTATTTACTGAAGACAAACAAACTGATATTCTACTGTTTTCTTACCTGCCGAGTTCCATCCACAGTTTAACTAACCATGACAGCCTAAGATTCCACGTTGTTTTACTGCAATCTGCCGAATTCCATTTTTCATCTAATGCACTTTTTTTACCAGGAAAATAGGTATTTCCTACTTGAATGTTTGAAGGAAACAAACACCTGCCATATGGAGCTGATTATACAGTAAAATACAAAGGTGCATCCAAAGTCCAGTTATCTCTGATGATTGTTAATGCAGTTGCGAGAATTGCTTTCGCTAACAATTAAAATATCAGCGTCAACAGCTTATTTAGCTCATAATGTATCGCACAGGTATATGCTCAATACAGGATATTATTTAAAGGAACACAATAATGAAGATCCCCTTCCATCTCCTTAACCCCTTCCCCCCCCCNNCCCCCGGTCCCTACCACATCACATATGAATATGTCATTCACGCGTTTTGAACCACTTATAAATCGCAGCCACCTCGTATCAGGTACAAACTTCTTTTTGGCACAGTGGGTCTTATCACCTGACATCCACAGTGAATCCTCATCTGTAGTCATACTTCATCATCTCATAGGAAAAAAAGCGAATTTGTTCACTTCGTTTTTTAGCGGGACTTTGTCCTTTTGATATGAGACAAACAAATGGCCATGTGCTACAAAAGAACATAGTTTTACTCCATAATGTAAGTCCTTTTGTATTATATCCGGAGATGTATTGGCCAGAAACGAGCAATGCCAATGCCATTGATGGATTTCCAGCAGGAGTCTGAACGACAGAGTGATCTGTGTTATACTGACCGCTGTTGGAAAGATTCCAATCTTTCCGTAGTGACTAAAATAAAGACACACCGTCGATATTCCATTGTTCTCTGCATAAGCATGACATTATCATCATCATCATCATCCTGATTATCGTTCTCCTCGTCGTCGTCGTCATCATCATTATCATCATCATCATCATCAGCATTTAAAACTGAGAAAAATTAAAAGCTCAACCTTAATTCAAAGACTTTATTAAAAATCTAGAAAAGAATTAAGGTCGAAAATTACATCTAAAACTTTCGGCTCTAAGACCTTTATCAATAGAATGAAACAAGAGTTATAACTTTTGCAATAACAGCAACCACATCATCATCATCATCATCGTCATCATCATCTTCATTATATTCAAAAATATAGAAGCTCTCAAAACTGTAGCATGAAAACATAAAAGTAGCAAATTTTCAGACGTGTGTCCTTTGTCAGGGAACAGAAAAATAAACCATCATCATCATCACCATCATCATCATCATCATCATCGCAATCACCACCACCACCACCACTGCCACCACCACTGTCATTATGGGCCTGTCTGTTGGCCTGGATACTTTCTGACAACGTTCAGAAAGCTATGTATTTGTACCATTTCGTCGTTTAAACTGCAGCTACTACCATTTGAGGCAGGTTGCACCTACCGTCCATCTACCCACCTCTACTGATCCAGCCACCATGTCGTGGCTGCTGAAGCGGAAACCCCGGGTCATGCCCGAGAAGGACAAAGGGGAGTCCACCCAGTCCTCGATGACGTCACTGACCCCGTCCCAACTTGACCTGGCCATCCGAGACATGCTCAGCATCAACCCGCCCAGGAACAGGAGCGAGGAGTATTGTAGAGGTAGGTCTAGAGTCAGCAGGGTTAGGGTCCAAGGAACGCATCGTAGGAGGTTGTGTTACTATTCAGCTTTCTCTTGTCCTGGTTGTAGACCGCTATTGCCATGAACTGGGTGGTTAGTTGCAAGTCTGTGCAATTCTCCATAGCTTCGACCCATAGCCATCTAGCAATGAACACAGATCGTTCTCTTGGTTCTGCCAGGAGAGGGCAGTCCTGTAAGACATGTTTGATCTGCCTGCAGGCACTGGCAGAGAGCTCAGCTGATTTTGCCCGTACTATGTAGGTGCTTGTTGAGCCTTCAGTGTCCAGTCCTTACTGGACAGATCTTACCTGATCTGATCTATGTGACGGTATGCCTTGAATGGATGTAGTTTGTGTCTTTTTTTTCAGTTTGCGGCTACCTGGCTTTACACGATGTATGAAGATCTTTGTTTATAGGTCTAAGTCGTGATGTGCGTCCTTTGAGGACTTGCATATTAAAGATGGGATCTCTTACCATCGTAAGAATAACATTCATGCAACGGTGCTTAATGCACCTTTAGTAACATTCTAATCATAGAAAGAGATCCCATCGTTATTGTGCAAGCTCTCATTTACTGTCAGCTCGAAACATCCCTTCCTCTCCGCTAAAAGATGATATTCTACTGTGTATCCTCTCATGTCCTGCCAGGTAATCCCATCACCTCCTCGGGCAAGCGGAAGCAGCTGGTCAAGATGACGTCCATTGTGATGATCCCCGTGGTGGTGCTGACCGGGCTGACCGCCAACACTTTCTTCACCACCTTTACCAACTACATCAACTCCTCTCAGATCCGTGACATTCTCTTGTACAGGTGAGTTGCTGACACAGGTCGAAACGATGAAGGTGATAGCCAGGGCTAATCACTCACGAATTTTTTTTTTTTTTTTATGGGCACCAAGTCACCCTAACCAAGTCTGTGACAAAGTGTGTCTGGATTTGGATTATGGGCAAGATCATGAATAGAGAAGGAAGAGTCATCTAAACAAATATCTAGGAACTCTCCAAAGATTGCTTCCATGTCCCTTACCTAACTCCGCACAGTCTGGGAGAGTGCCTGGATCTTGCCAAAGTGACTTAGTACCTACTGAAAAAAACAACTCCTCATAAGAACTTGTGATAGTGATGACGTAGCAAAATCATAAAGAAAATAAATTTATAAAAACTGCGACTAATTATTAACCCATGTAACTACTAATTTCCCATGACTTGGTGAGACAGTATCATCGATAATGTAAATTATATCCATGTATCTAAACCAGTGTTCACTTATATTATTTCTTGTCATATTTATTGAAGACTCAAATGTCACCTAAGACCAGATTCCAAAATGAGTCTTGGCAAATGTATAGTTCAAGCTATCGAAAACTCTGACATCTAACTGTGTGGCTCTAAGGGTAAAATTTGGGCAGGCAGCTGTATTATAGTTAATCTATGATCTCAGTAGCTAGTCACCTCTCGAGGTCCCTGTGTCATCAGAGCATCTATATGCACAATGTGAGCATCACGAGTACTCAGATTAGCAGATATTTAAACATATCGACTATGGCTCAGCTGAAAAGACGAGTTTATGCCAAATGCTTGGATCTGGTAAACATTAATGATGTAAAAACCTTTATTACACAGAGACGAAAATAATCTCAACTGTGACCTCAAGAAAACAGCTCATTCGTCATCTTGGTACTGTGTTGATAATCCATAAACTTTGCCTCCAACAGTGTGGAACTTGGTAAGGTCATCCATTTCCTGCAGGAAGAGCGAGACATGAGTGCCCTCTATCTCAGTGACCTTGGAAGATCAAGGTCGAAAAGTTTACTTTTACAACGCTACCCCGAGACTGATCGTGCCCTTGAAAAACTGCCATTCTGGACTTCTGGTGAGTGCTTCACATGCAGCTTTAACTATTTGCCTGTACCGCTATCATCCACTTTCTGTTATAGCTGCTTTCTTTTTGGAATTTTCCGTCTTGACGCAGAGCGTAATGGAACTAAAAAGACATTTTGATGTAAAATAAAGTAACTTTCAGGCTACATAAAATAATTCTAGAAAACCCCACTCAGGATCATGCAGGAAGATTCCTATGTGTAATCTGGTGTCAAGCAACTGATGACATTGCAAATGACAGATGCCCTAAGATCATCACCCTTATGGGCGAAAATGCATCATTCCGCACTTTGCTGTGCAGTTTTACATAAAACACTCTAACGCACTTATGGTGAAAAATTGCGTACCATTTTATCTGCACCACAACCTCTGGGAAAGCGTAGCACCTCCCCTTAACAATACATCACACCTGTTCTTGATCTTTTTCTTTAAGGACCAACCTTGACCAGGGCTGAGTTCCAGTCCAAAGACAAGTTCTTGTCCTATCTGAACAGACATCGCTACGAGCTGGACACGCTAAACCAGACTGTCACGCAAGAGTTGGAGATGTACACTAGTCTCATCCGGGTCTTCATTACTTGGCTTTACTCGGCTATTACGGGTTTGTATGAGCATGTGATTTTGCTCGGTTATTACGGGTTTGTATTAAATCGTGGCTTTACTTGGTAATTCAGAGTTTGTACTAAATAATGATTTTTCTCTGCGATTATGAATTTGCATTAGACGATGGCTTTACTCGGCTGTTGTGGAATTTGTATAAGATAACATTTATGAAAAGAGATTCTGTACATGCTGGTCCAGCTGCTGGAAACAGCTTCGCTAGCATTTTAGAGAACACGGCTTCTACACACAAAAAGGACATATCATCTGTCACGTGGGTGTGTTCAAAGAACTTATTTTCATTGGGTAAAACCATAAAGTCATATGGCGCAACCTTCATTTGTGTGTTTCCAGTAGAGAACATCCTGCAATGTAGAGTGGCATGGAAAGTTTATTTCAGTATAATGTTAACCTAACACATGTCTTGCTTCTGTTTTTTTTTTTCAGAGGCGCAGTCAGGATTCATTTGGCGTTCTCTGGTGGCGTATCAAGAAGTTATCATCGCGAAGGAATACATGGGTTTGGAGAGAGCCTTGGGGACTATTTTTTATATGGAAGGCCGTTTTCCCAGTCAGGACATTTATTTATGGTTTTCTGAAAGTCAGGATGTGGCCAATGAGACATTCTTGTCGGCCAGGAGATATTCCGATTTGGTGGCAGCTCTGTACAACAAGAACATTGAGGTGGTAAAAAGACTCCTTCTTTGGGTATTTTGTTGTGATTACGTGTTTTCACTTGCCCCATGGCTGTGTAGGTTGCTTGCTGCAAATATACTCATAAATGTCTATAGCAACTCACCCTGGATAAAGAGCATTTCTTGCCATGTTTAGCGATATTTGAGGGAGTATGAGATCTGGTTTATAGATCTTTCGCTCTAGGTCTGCTCAGGACGCGCAAGAGGATATTACTTCTCCTATTTTAGGTCCAAAATGTCTTATAAAAGTTGAAACTACATTACGTTCTAAAACACATTTTAGGGCAACATTTTGTGAGATTTTATATTTTCAAAATCTAAAACACGACCCATAATCCACACACGACTTGGTGAAAATCTGCCACCCAGAGGGAGAGATCTGTGTCGTAGTGCCAATTTGGCGTTGAAATAAGAATCGAACAACAGATAACGAAAGAAATTACGAAACTTGTCTTTAGACTCTGTTGTGCTCCAGTTTAATGTTGTACATTTTGTGGAATACTTTCTGATTCTTCCTACATTTAAATACCGCTGACACTGGTTTAACGTTGCTCTCTGAAGGAGTCCAAAAACATTACTAGAAAGGCACTTAGTTGATCTTTCCTCCATGTAAACAAATATGGCCATTTTCCATAAATTAGATCAAATACAAAGATTGATACAATTATTTTGTTTGGAATCGTAGACCGAGTCGGATGACATCAGTGGAATTCATAAATATAAAATGAGATCAAAATTCAAAGTTTCTAGACAGGTACGAGGAGCTTAATTTCTTAATGCCGACAATACAGTAGTATACTTTACGATAGCATTGATCTTGACATCTCAACTTTCTGGTTATATAGCTATATGTACGATATATTATATTATTTATATATATTATATTATATATTATTCATTCGTTCTCTCTCCATTTCAAGTCTTAGTTGTAACGTCAACTTATCCAAATCACTTTAGCCATTAATGATATTACTCAGCTGGGACAAATTTAAATCCCTCTTCCACAGGGTAATGAGATGCTGCTCGTCGTCTTGGGCCGGATGAGAGCTGAGATCAGGAGGAATGACCGAGGTGGAATCGGGTCTTTCAAAACTGCCGAGTTCTGGTTCAACAATATGACACGGTACATGGACTTGCTCTTAGAGACACAGCGAGAGTTAGCTGTAGAAATTACTCAGGTGGGTTGGTTGGTTGGATGGTTGGATGACTGGTTGATTGGTTGGCCGTTTAGTGAATGGTTGGGAAGGTTTTTTGGTTAGGTGGTTGGTTGAGCTAAGCGAGCAAAGGACGTAGGTTTGGCCAATTCTCTCAGGATGATTAATGCCTTACGATTAGAAACCAAAACAGCAACAACACCCACACCGTCAACTCCATCACCACCACAACCACCACCACCACCCCTAACAAAGACACTAGCAAGAAATATACCAACTAAAATAGCAGTATCAAAACACAACAACGACAACGACAACGACAACAACATCAACAACAACAACAACAACAATATGGACAACAGTAACGACAACAACAACTACAATGATGATCACAACAAGGGCAACAACAACAACAAGAAATCCATTGTGTCTATCATCTGATCCATGCACACTCACTGACAAATTAAATTCATACTTCTACTTTGCTCCAGGTGCTGGACGAGAGACAGGAGAGTAATCTCCAGAAAATGGTGGCCATCTCTGTTGTGTTCGTCTGTGTGTTCATCCTCTGTCCAGTCATCATCTACGCCGTCTACTCGCTCACCAACGAGATTCAGAAATATTCTATCACATTAGCCGATCGGTGAGTTGAAGTACTTGTGAGGTTTTAGATAAAAAGAAAAAAAAAACAAAAGGAACAAAGAACTACTTTTTTCACCTTCATGATCCAGGTCTGTACACTACATCGTAAAGAAGAGAGAAATGACGGTACCATTGTCATCGCGTTCTGCAGCAGCAGCAGCAGCAGCAGCAGCAGCAGCAGCAGCAGCAGCAGCAGCAGCAGCAGTAGTAGTAGCAGCAGTAGCAGTAGTAGTAGTAGTAGTAGCAGCAGCAGCAGCAGCAGCAGCAGCAGCAGCAGCAGCAGCAGCAGCAAAAGCAAGCAACAATCAGGAAAGGACAGTACTACCAACATACAAAATTATTGCGGCACAAAAAGAAAGGCAGAAGTTTAAAGGAGAGATGAACAAATGAATGAATAAATAAATAGATAGGTAAAATATCATATGATTGTTTTTGCTATCATCGCTGTGTGACGGAAAACTTGGTAGGTATAGTTGTTCTCTTTAATCTTTTGATAAAGTAGTTTTAACGCGTAAATAAGCAGAATGCTTTGGGATCATACGCGTTTAGCGAAAAGTAATAAAATGACCCAATCCAGAAAACGCAATGATAGTTCCAAATATTATTGTTTTAAACATGAATTATTAAGGATTTGTCATCAGCTTTACAAAAAAGATCTTGTCTGGAAACGAATTATTTTGTCTGTTAAAAACCCACACCTTAATCCACAAACTTTTCTATTCAGAACAAAGGCACTCAACAAAGAAAAGAAGCGGACGGACACGCTCCTGTACCAGATGCTACCAAAGTCCGTGGCCGACCAGCTCAAACGTAACGAGGCAGTGACAGCAGAGAATTTCAACGAGGCGACTATTTTCTTCTCGGACATACAGGGCTTCACTCAGATCTCGGCAAGATCTTCACCTATCCAGGTACTGAGAGCAGAAAGAGAACTATTTTGAATATTATGAAAACATACTTAGGCATAACTAAACTAACTTCCTATTCTACGAATGGAATCAACATGGCTAGGAGACGCACACAGGGCATAGACTACTGACTGTCGTCTAGAGATCCCATTATCAAAGCAGAAGAGACAGACAATGCCTTAGAGATGATGGAATATCTGAGGCACAACAAGGCACGTTAGGCGAACTCGTTAGGCGCCATAAAATTGTTGAACCGCGGTGGGCGATCGAAATTACCCCATCACGAAGAGATTAAAAGTCGAACATAATTATGCGAAACCTGATATTTTGCCGATTAACCCGTCCTAAACTTGAAGGAAAGCTACATCGTCCTATAGACCATGTTAAAACATACTATACCCTGTTATTCCATTAAAACAGTCTTTTAAGTATTATGTCGACATGATATAATGTTTCTGCCTGCCCCATACAACCCACAGGTTTACATTATGATTCATACACATACTGCGCGCGTGGCGACCATCAGCTTACGTCAAATAAGTTCTAGCCACACGGTCTAGCTAACCAATGCTTTGCGGACGAATGATAAACAAAAACATGCTGAGGCAATAGAAATGCAGAATACTTTAACTGGCTTACACGGTCAAACTTTACTTTTGAACTTTGGATGACCAAAACCTAGAAGCTGAACGATACATTGTCAGATAGAAGCGTCTGTGGTTGCTGGAACTTCGGGGACATCATCATTTTTGCCACAAGCCCCTGCTGATCGGGGAAGGGGAATAACTCTAGACGCAAGGGCAAATCCTGGTCACTCCAGCTCTCCTTATTGCGTCGTATTACACATGCGCGCGATAACAAAACGATGCTCTTTCTTTGCTAGATTGGCCTGGTGGGCACCATAGATAATTTTCAGGGAGAAAAAGTACTGGAAAACAGAACAAGTATTTTTGACATGCGGGTTCACCTTTAACGTCATTAACGCGTCCAAAATAATCAAGTTGCCCTACGATCTAAACCAACAGAAGAGTGAAGAAAGAGAGCATCCCAAACCACTTTTATGTGTAGAGAGATGCACGTAAAGTTTATAAAATAACCCCAAAGTGATATCTAGATCTGTGTCAGTGTAGAGGGCTGAATGTTAGATATTATGAAGGTCCATCAGGCTCCTCGGTTAGACCCATTTCTGTTTTCAATGCTTCTCGGAAGTTATATTTTTAATATAACTTTTGAGAAAAATGTGTCAGTCAAAAAAAGTCAATGTTTAATATCGCACCGCTCATTCAGAATATTTGATATGGACCAACTGTCTTTGAAAATATTTCTTTTGACCTCCTGGTTTAATTATGCACTGGGTTCCTGTGATTTCTTTGCAGTCATCAACATTTTCTGTTTAGAGTCACTGAATAATCGCAATTTCTATCCTGCCTCTGAGGAGATGTGAAAAAGTCGAGCTGAATGTATCTCAGAGCTCTCGTCAAGGCAGTAGAATTTGGAGACCAACAGAGGCGTAAAATAAGTGTCAGGGCTGCTATTCTAAATAACTTAATATTGTAGTCATTAATTTACTATTCGGCTTCTCCTTGGCAAAAGTGACGATCCCCAAATGTTACACAAACAGTAAACTCTTTACATTTAGGTTATGAAAGTGATGAAGACACACAAAAAAAACCCCACTGGATAAAGAGGCGAAATAATATTACAGCTTTTGGATCAGTCATATCGTTTATGAAAGAGAGTGAAAATTAGAACGTAATAATTAAACATAATAGACATGTTTGTATATTAGGTGATGATAGTCTCATGAGACATTCCTTAAGATATTTTCTTTATAAGTGATCCCGTACATAGTGAAAAAAATGACGACCCGAGCGTTCTTGAAACATGCCAATATTCATTATTATTTTTATCATTGTTGATATTATTATCATTCTCATTATGGCATTTCATCCTCAGGTAGTTGAGATGTTGAACAGTCTATACTCGTGCTTCGATGAGCGACTGGCAGTCTATGACGTATACAAGGTGGAAACCATTGGCGATGCTTACATGGTGGTGTCAGGTGGGTTGGCTAACAACCCTTACATTATTCATATTCTCCGGGAACTGGCTATATTGGCACAGGGAATAACAATGTGCTGTTATATCAAATGATGGGATGGTAGACGGGCTGAGTAATGGATGAGCAGGAAGTTTGTTTCCTCACTTGGTCTGTTGACTGTCTGTTCAGGGAACTGTTACTCTGTGGTTTGGTTGGTGAGTTGGTTGCTCATTGATTGAGTTGTCCGTCCTTTGTGTGACCAGTTTGCAGCTTGAATAAGTTTGTCAATAGTTTGCTGGTCAACAGGATTGCTGCTTGAATAAGTTTGTCAATAGTTTGCTGGTCAACAGGACTGCTGCGTGAATAAGTTTGTCAATAGTTTGCTGGTCAACAGGACTGATGCTTGATTAAGTTTGTCAAATAAAATGTTGTAGTTATATTTATTTTATTTTTTTGACTTGTTTGTTTTTAACCCTCTAGTGCCCAGCCCTATTTACAATGGCACAAAAAGTCTGAGCTCCAGTTTTTGGATCACTTCTGGATCCACTATGCTGGAACAAGCATCAAAATGATAATAACAACAATAAGAATAATGCGTTTATAAGTCTCATATCCAGGCTAATGCCCGCTCATGCGACTTCACACTATTATGGTGAGGTGATGATCCTGGTTTGCATTTCCTTTGTTCCACGAAATGTATCAGATCTGATACGCTGGGCACTAGAGGGTTAAAATTGAAATGCCCTGTTCATCATTAGAGTTGTGAAATCACACAAGATGTATTATATCTTCAGGTGTCCCGAAAAAGAACGGCAAGCGTCATGCAGCGGAGATTGGAACCTTGGCACTGGATCTGCTAGACTGCATACGGCGGTTGGAGATACCACATCTCCCAGGGACAAAGTTCAAACTGAGAATTGGATGTCACAGCGGTCAGTAATCGACATGGGATAATGACCCATTTTCTATTTGTTGTTGTTGTTGTTGTTATTATTATTATTGCTCCGAACTGGTAAACCAAAAAAGACCTTCCAAACATTGTGTGTCTTTGAGTGCATCTCTCTCTCCCTTTCCCTCTGTTCTCTCCCCTTCTTTCTCTCTCTCTCTCTCCCCCTCCCTCTCTCTCTCTCTCTCATAGACACACAGTAATATTTTTCATTTTTTCATCTTCTTGAGTTGTTGACCCAGCTCTGTTGTTTCTCTCTAGGCCCTGTGGTGACTGGAGTGGTAGGTTCCAAGATGCCAAGGTACTGTCTCTTTGGAGAAACTGTCAGCATTGCTGCCAAGATGGAGTCTCTGGGAAAACGTGAGTGGTTACATCGTAGTGCTAAATTGTGATTTCCCTGGGTTAGGAGCACTGCTATCATGGAAAGCTTAATATCTAACCGCGGAATCTGGTTAAGAAAATAAACAGGAATAATTAAATTCTTCATCTATAAACTTCTTGAGTTCCCCATTCTTTCCTCCTTGAATGTTTTTCGAGTTATCGAGATGCCAAGGCTCATGCAAACCAGTCCAGAAAAGTCTCAAATTCCAGCAGACTCATTTATTAATTTCGAGGATTTTGAGTTTGTTGGTAACATTTGATGCAGGGAATATGGGACTCAGAGCAAAAACATTCCAACGAACATATGCTTTTGTTTTTTTATTGCACACATGAGATCCGAGATAAGAGATCATTTGTCCCACATGTGACTGCCACCATGGCTGCTAATCCAGATCTACCATTGGTCCACAGTGTCTATATACTCGTAATCTCATTATTTATTGATAAGCCTTTCTAGTCAATGCAAACTACTTATATGTTCATGTATTAACATCAGTTTACAATAAGAGTCCTTCATGCTTATATGCCTTTTCTGTCTCTTACTATTTACACTTCTCTCTCTCTCTCTCTCTTTTTTTCTTCCGGTCTCGCTAATGTTCGCACGCATTATTCCTACTCATGCCTAAATTTAACGTAATCGGCTATTTAGTGCAATATAATCACTGGAAAACTTTCTGAAAACTGGATTCTGTGTTCACCGATAGTATAGTGTGTTTTCTGGACTTCATAATTATGTGATTGGAATATGTTTAATGAAATTATCGTGATTTTTTGACTATCGAAATTTGGACTTGCCCGCCATTGCATCAGTGACCTGTTTCCTGTTTCGACCACGTGGTTTGTTTCTTATTACGATTACTTCTTACTGACAATATATCAAATATTTAAAATTCATAAGCAGAAAATGAGCATTTGCAGTATCAGTAAGGAAAGTTCTGTGAAGATCACTCCATCCATTTCTACACCATATATAACAGCGCTACGGAACTATAAATTAAATGAACACAAAGCTCTCAAAAGAAAACTTAGGAAAGTCACCACTTCCAAAGAACTTAAGGACGGAGGCAAACGTCTTGTTCTAACGCTAAATGCTTTGGACTTGGAACTATTCTACATGAACTGTAGATCTTTTTATGAAGACCGGCAACAAATATCACAGTGCTCTGCCACTTTCACCAAGTGCATGGATTCAGACAATGCAGTGCCTGAACTGAAAATTAAGGTCAGCAGTGTTTCTTCCAGCGGAATTGTACACCTGTCGTTATACAAGACAATAGACAGAGTTATTGCTCAAAGCAGTCCAACATCGGTAAGTTGGTGGAGCACATCTCACCTTCCCTTATTAACTGAGATCAAAGACCCTCTTTCGCTTGATGGCTCTCAACAGCGGCGCAACCCTTTACTTGATCCCACACATTCTCGCCTTATCTTCCTCTTCTTAGCACCGCCAAGTCCGTCTGCATCCCTTCCCTCTCCCCATCCCAGCCCACTCACACTAGCTCCTACCGCCCCTGATATCTCTCCATCAGATTCCACATCGGGTCCTCTGGCTCTCCCTCCTTACACATCAGCAGTTGCCTACCCAATTACTTCTCCACCCCTTTCCAGCCCTAATGCTTTGGCACTCCCCACTATCCATTGCCCCTCCTATTAACTCCCTTTCCTCGTCTTGTGGTCTGGCACTGACATCACCCCCTCTGCCATCCGTTACCTCCCTTGGCCTTGACAGTTCTGTCTGTCAGACACCACCGTCACCCTTCCCTTCTCCTGAACCTCACACTCCCACCACTCAGGCAATCCTTCTTCCACTTCCTGTTACCTCCACTGCCCATTACCCCAGGCCACTACTGCAACTCCCAGCTCACTCCTAAGACCATCCCTCTTCTGTCTTTACCCGACCATCAACACACCTGACAAGACAACGTCAGTCATTCAGACCTCGCAACAACCGCAGTTATTTTCAGCCTTCAGTCGACAGACTTCGGACGGCTGCAGTACTTCTTGAACACAACAACAACATCTCTAGATTCCGCTATCCCCCGCCTTCCATGTTTGCGGTCAGCCGGCGGAATGATAGGTGGCCGCCCAACAATAGAGTACCTTGAGATGGTTTACAGTCACGCCACCAAATCCTCTCCCATTTACAATACATTCTCAGCAAGAATTTATCCATACCCATCTCCTCAACCAACCTACTCTGAAATACTTCAAGCTGGAACCAGATGGACAGGATACTCTCAAGAAACACTTGTTTAATCCAACAATGTCACCTGCCAGTTTACAGGATTCCTAGTTATCCCCTAGACCTTTAAATTTCTATTTAAAAATTATGATCATATTGCAACAATTCTTATCGTAACTTCTAGGATTTAATTTAAAGTATAAATTGCATAATACATACTTCTCACGCAACATGTTGACATGAATGTCAATGTTACTTTTCAGTCATAGGTATATATTTAAATACATACTTTTCTTATTATAGACATTAGTACGGAATGACCTAGTAGCACTCTTGTCTACTCATCACGCTATGTCTTTGATCTTGATGTTAGTCAAAGAGTAATTATATTGCTTTAAAAGCCCTTTACTGTTACTTTCATGGCGAGTCCATACAACCAATTCTCTTACGAACAGGTCTGTCGGGCCAGTACACAGTGGGCTGCTCCTAGGCTCGCTAAATGTCTGTCATCTTCCAAACAAAGTCACAGATATCACCGCCGCGTTAGACAATAATGTTAAGTCATTTCATGTATTTGGACTGAGTGAAACTCGATTTTCACCTGTTATCACAGACATTCAGCTCTCGCATAACATTATTCCCTTGTCCGAGCAGATCCTAAGTGTACCAACCAAATAACCAAGACAGGCCTAGCCATCTATATTCATAATGATATCAGTTTCCGCAGACGTTTTGATTTAGAACACAAAGATGTAGAATGCATTTGGAAAAAAAATCACACATCATTTTACCACCCTCTTGATTGGTCAGATATATCGCCATCCAAAATCCAACAGTTCATGGTTTGATTCATTCTCTGAGATGATGGATAATGTTTGGCTAGAAAATTGTAATATTGTATTAATGGGTGGCCTAAACATCAATCTGTGGGAGCAGATTATCCACTCCTTCCGTCTGACTCAGATTATTACCGTCCCAATAAGAATTACTTCCACATCCAGCACACTGATCGACCATATCTATACCATTAATATTGATTTCATCACAGAGGTCGCGTTCCTCCATGTGGTATTAGTGACTATAATTCTGTGACATGCTCAGCTGGTTCCAAAAATCGGAATGCACCTAAACATAAACATAATTTTATTTCCTATCGAGGTTTCAAAAATTTCAACGAGAACGACTTCATTACTGGTATAATGAATGTGCCCTTCTATAACATTTACAACTACTCTGATCCCTCAACTGCTCTGAATGTGTGGATTGATATATTTACCCATATTACTGATCGTCATCTGCCTATAAAGAAGAAAAGAGTTAAACACCCCATTAAACCGCCATGGCTAACTGAAGAAATATTGACTGAGATGAGACTCCGAGATTTTCTTAAATCTGTCAAACGATTTTCACAATACAGAAAACAACGTAATAAAGCTCAATATCTCATCAGGAAGTTTTTAAAAATCCTATATTAGTGACTTAATTGCCAATAAATCTGATCCAGCTTCTGTTTGGAAGGCAATAAAACTGTTGAAGAACCAAAGACCAAAAGAATCATCTCACTCATTTAGTCCTGATGATTTCAATGTTCATTTTACCTCCATCATATCCAATAGGATTAACAACAACGATAGTTCTAGGATGTCAACATCATTTACTAAACTGGAAAACTTCGTAAAGGCCGGCATACCGAAAGGTAGGACTTTTGATAATCCATTCATGACCATCAACAATTACTTTGTCTAAAAAGATGTGGTACTCCAGGTCTAGATGGAATACATAACCGTTCACTAAAACTTGCCGCTCCCACAATAACAGATTCTATGACATACATTTATAATCAATGCATTTGCAGTAGTATTTTCCCCCTCAGCTTTACAATCAGCAAAAGTCATACAGCAGTACAATCAGCAGTCATACCACTGTACAAAAAGGGTTCTACTGATGACCTTAACAATTTCCGTCCGATATCCATCTTATCCGCCCTATAGACATGTTCATACCCATCTCAGTAATTATCTCGCTAACTACTCCCTTGTTCATATGAATCAATCAGGCTTTAGACAACAGCACTCATGCCAGACAGCCTTAACCGAATTGATTGAAGCATGGGTGAGTTCCTGCAACGACAGTAGTCTCACAGGTGCCGTATTCGTGGATTTCTCCAAAGCATTCGAGTATGATTGATCACTCCATCTTTATAAATAAACTTAAAATATATCGTATTCTTCCAAAATCCATGCAATTCTTTCAGTCCTACCTCTCAAACCGAAGTCAGTGCGTTGCTATTAGATCGAATATTTCTAGTAAACTACCGGTCATTCATGGGGATCCTCAAGGTTCAATATTAGGACCTCTACTTTTCAATCTATTTATTAATGATCTGCATCTTTATATTTCGAACTATCAGTGTGATCTTTTTGCGGATGATACCACATTGCACATATCTGGTAACAATATAACAGCGATTGAAAATAACCTTAACGATGCCCTCCTCCAATTAAAAGTTTGGTGCAACGAAAATAAGATGTCAGTAAATCCTTCTAAATCTGAAAGCATGTTAATAGCAACCAGACAGAAAAGACAACGTCTTCCACAACAATCTCTCGACCTCCGGTTTTGCAATTCGGTTATTCCACAGGTACCTACACATAAACTATTAGGCGTTACATTTGATCAGAATCTCCAATTTCCAGATCACGTAGAATCTCTATGTAAAAAGATATCATGTAGCATTGATCAACTGAACAGTATCAAACACTTCATTGATCTCCCAGCGAAAAAAAAGACCGTTTCATTATGCGTACATTTAGATTATTGTTCAAATATTTGGGGGAAATGTGCCAAGGGTCACAAGAAACGTCTATGCTCTATTCAGAAACGTGCCATGAAAGCAATACATGTCAGACGTACAAATAACACCAATTCACTGTTTAAGAAACTAAATATAATGCCCATCGAAAAGCGTATGGATTTCAATAACTGTGTACTAATGCATAACATATTAAATCGCAAAGCCCCAATGTATCTAGTCCATCTGGTCCCAGCGCAGAACCAATGGGTACACTTTTCACAACATGAGAGTCTTCGTTTCTAAACCAAAAATGGATATTTTTAAACAGTCATTTGCATGTTGTCGTGCCAGCACATGGAATGGTCTACCAGAACGATTGCGCCGAATGCATGATTTATCAGTTCAAAACTGCTCTTGCCGGTTATATGGAGACCCAGAATTAGCGAAACAGGCGTGGCCCAGCTGCTGCACTTCACTTCACTTCACTTCGACTTGTTTATAATATGAGCACTCTGAGCGTGAGTGGGTTCGTACATGCGAGTGTGAATGAGTGAGTGAGTGAATGAGTGAGTGAATGAGTGAGTGAGTGAGTGAGTGAGTGAGTGAGTGAGTGAGTGAGTGAGTGAGTGAGTGAGTGAGTGAGTTAGTTGAGTGAGTGAGTGAGTGAGTGAGTGAGTGAGTGAGTGAGTGAGTGAGTGAGTGAGTGAGTGAGTGAGTGAGTCAGCCAGTGAGTCTATCAGTTAGTGAACTGATTGGTGGTTGAGTGGGTGGATAGAAGAGTGAGTGAATAATTTTGTTTTTTTTCTTTTCTCTCTCATTAGATCTGCATGCTTGAATATCTTCAGTTACTACTATTA
Source organism: Ellobium chinense (assembly GCA_033807755.1). Lineage (NCBI taxonomy): Eukaryota > Metazoa > Mollusca > Gastropoda > Ellobiida > Ellobiidae > Ellobium > Ellobium chinense. The sequence goes on along the minus strand of JAWQUT010000066.1, from coordinate 604,996 downwards.
TTTTTTTTTCTTTATTTATTTTTTTGTTGCTTATTTTGTATTCCTGTACTTATTTTTTAACGGCCAAAATGTAAACAGGCCATAGTGCCTACTTTGCTCCGTTACCAAATAAAGTTTAACCCTCTAGTGTCCAGTCCTCTTTTCAATGACACAAAAATTCTGGGCTCCAGTGTTTGCATCATGTTTGGATCCACTATGCTGGAACAAGCATCTAAATAATCATAGTTTGCTTTTTCTTTGTTCCACGAAATGTATCAGATCTGATACCCTTTAGAGGGTTAATCAATCAATCAATCAATCAATCAATCAATCAATCAATCAATCAATCAATCAATCAATTAATCAATGTATCAATCAATCTCTCTCGTTCTCTTCACCCACACGCTAATGTTTCTTTACTGCATCAGTCTGACTAACTCTTCCATATTATGTTCACTTTCTGTTCACAATTTCACCTCCTTCTCTGCTCCCATTGTGCTCTCACTGACCCCGCTAGGTTGCTTTTAACTGGACAGGTCGCATTTATTAATGCCATGATGTATTTTCTCCCATCTTGATTGGCAGCGGGGCGTATTCACATCAGCCAGATGACGTATGAAGCCCTGACCTCTCTCGGTGGGTTCATCATGGAGCCAAGGGACGACGACTATGTGCTGGTAAGTTGGACAATGATAGGAGATCAATGATGTTGGTGGTGGTGGTGGTGATGGTGGTGGTGGTGTTAATGGTTGTGATGATGGTAGTAGTGGTGGTGGTGGTGACCGTTGCAGGGGTAGAAATTGTGGCGATGCTATGATAAGTCTGAGTTAATTTATTAAAAACGATAGAAAATTCAACATAGACGTGAGAAAAAGTAGAAAATGGCGGGTGCGATGGGCGAGAGAGAGAGAGAG
>JAWQUT010000066.1:550536-584776 GCA_033807755.1 Ellobium chinense | reverse complement strand
GTGAGTGAGTGAGTGAGTGAGTGAGTGAGTGAGTGAGTGAGTGAGTGAGTGAGTGAGTGAGTGAGTGAGTGAATAAGTGAATGAGGGAGTGAATGAGCGAATAAGTGAGCGAGCAAGTGAATGAGTGAGTGAGTAAGTGAGTGAGTGAGTGAGTGAGTGAGTGAGTGAGTGAGTGAGTGAGTGAGTGAGGAAAAGAAAGAGAGAAAGACAGAGAGATAGACAGAAAGATAGAGACAAAAACACAGGGAGAATTAATATGAGAGGGAGGGAGAGAGAGAGAGAGAGAGAGAGAGAGAGACAGAAAGAGGGAGAGAGAGAGATGTTTAGCTAAGTTTTATTTTTTTAAAAATCACATTTTTTTATCAACACACGCGAAAGACAACACCTAATGACGTTTGCCACAGAGGGTTGGACATTCATGGGTCTACCCAGAGAATATGGGTGTTGGTTCTGCAAACCAGTAATCAACACAAATGAATGAGAAATAGGAACATGTCTTCAAAAACATCATTTTCTTCTCGTTCACAAGAACTATCTTACTACACGATTGTGTCCTCTACGGCGATGAGAGTGCAGGCCTTATGAGATTATTGATCCCATGGCCAACGAAGGTTGACAAACTCGGGCAAGTGTCCGTTTCCCGTCCTCCACAACACCTTGATCAGAGATTCTAAACTGAGTTGTTTTTTCTTCCAAGTCACCGTCTCAATTTCGATGTTTAGTTTCGAAAGTTTTTTTTTTTTTCATTCGGATGCTTAAAGCTAGGCAAACCACATTTCCGTATGAAAGTATGGTGGTGTTGTCATGGTTGACAATGACGCTGACCTAAATCAAACGTGTTTATAGTCTCGAGAGAACCAACGCCTTACATTCCGCATTTCTGACTGTTCTGCCGGACCATTCACTTCAAGTTGTCAACATGGCTGACAGACAATACCATCTAAAACTTGGAGGAAATGCTGGAGCGTCTGTTGACCAGTATCTCGAGTATAGACGGTAAAGAATTTGATCTTTTTTTCGCATAGAAGTGGTACTTTCACAGCAGTTAACTGGTTAAGCAGTTCACGAAAAATCAATGCAGAAACTGAACAATTAGGATGGTACATGATGTCATTTGACATAGATCTAGAAGACTAGGCATACATAGACAGGAAATTAAAATAGGATAGATCTGAAATATGTTTCTTGTAGATTTAACATTACAAGAGTTGGACTATAGGTACAAACAGTAAACACTGGTTGATTGAGATTGCAAGAGTTTACAAATTCATCCTCATAGTCTAATATTTTTCTTTGCATGATAGATAACTTCTGCTTACTACCAGTCAGTCGACGTTGAGACTGGGATGCAGCTAAACTTCACCCCTATAAAGTTTACCTGTGAATATTTGTGTCACTCCGGAAGGAAAAGTGGGATTGCAAGATATGAAGATGACCACCATTCTTTCTTTGTTTTTCATTCACAAAAAAACAAAGAACCTTTTTTTTTTATACCAGCCCCATCAAAATAATTTATCCTCAGTATGTTTATTGTCAGGACCATGTTGTGGGATAGAAATCCTTCCATCATTCCAACTATTTTGCATAGCAGTTTAAGAACCAATTTAGGAAAAAAAGAAGGTGTAAAAATGAAGTGAAAGATGTTGAAATTTGATCTAGAATCTAGATCTATATCTAAATTTGTCATATTTGTCACTGTACTTTTATTTCTCATTAGCATTGTTGGTGATGATGATGGAGGTGTCATGTTTACACCTGAAGAGTATGAAGCGTACAAGAAGAAAGTCATCCCACAGGTTGGTTAATGACAATGTGATGAATGTTATTGAAAATCAAGAATGGATAAAGTGATGTATAAAGTAGTCGGAGGTCAGGGAGTCATTGCCTCATACAGAGTTGCACAATATTTAACCAGTTATTTAAAGCCTTAGAAAGTTGGGAAAATAAGATTTAAGCTTACTGTACCTGTGATTAGGCTGGCGTTTGCTAGTAGTGTGACTGTTTGGTGGCTTTCTCCAAGATTGTAAGAGTAAAAATAATCTATTGTTGGGGTCCCCAGCATTGTGGAAGCTAGGAGTGGCATGCTAGTTATAATCTTGATACCAGTTTCTATACATGTCCTTTGATTTAGGATCCAGACATATTATTAGTTGTCGTGCATTTCATGGTGTGCATTGTACTACATGCCTGATAGCATCCTACTGATTATGTAGCCTGTAGTATCACCTTGCATTTTAATTTACTGTCTAGCCTTCCCTCATGATATAAAGGGAGAGGAGATGCATGATGGAACACTTCCTTAATTTGGCATTGACTGACACTTCCCATCAGACTGCTGTTTTTCCACAGTTCATAAGTGAAGGATTTCATAGTATATAAAGAAACTTTGGAGATCATTAGTTTGCTGTCCCTTTGAATGTTACACTAAACAAAATTGATTTAAAACTGTCTAGTATTTGAAATTTAATGCAAATCAATCAGAGTTGAGGCAAGTTCCATGGCCATTTGTAGGCAGTGCTTGCCTTCCAACAGTAATCATGAGATGAGTTGGCAGTGGTTACATGCAGACTTAGCATTTAAAAAAATGGGCATCACACATGAAGGGTTGGTTAACACTCACAGCAAGTGTACAAAACCTACTGAAACAAGCACAAAGCATGGCTTAAGCTACAAATATTGGGCACTCTTTTCTTTTTTCTTAAAAAAACACTCTTCTCTGCTTGGTTTTATAGTTACTTTATTAATTTTCCACCCAGCGCATCAAAAATCGCCTCTTCACGAGCTACTCAAGTCCCACTGGGATGGACTGTAAACTGATTGGACCAGAGACTCCTTGCTTTTGTAGTCACAGGTAGGCCTGATGCATTGTTTGTTTCATAAACCTGACTTTTCAAAATGACTGTTTCAACCCATCGCTAGTACTTAGGTTCATATTTCCTCATGCGTCTTGGACTTAAATATAAATAAACCCTCAGTGAGCTCTGTGATTATCTTCAGTTTTATGCAGCACTCCAGCACTTTTTGCTTTTTATCAGCGATTTCAGCTTTTCTTAGAACAGAATCAAATGAACTAACAGGATCGGATTAAGCTGGAGAAGGGCCTTTAGTATCAGAAAAGGATATAGAATTTGTGAATCTTAAGGCAGAGGAAAGATGTGGGATCTCCCACATTACAGTCAAGAGACAGTGAGAGAGAGAGATACTGGACAAAAATAAATAATTTTTCTAGAGAAATTTTTGTTTAATTCATCCCGTAATCAAGGTATTGATAACTCTTAGGAGGATTTTTTAGGATTGCAAATGCCCACTGTTTGGTTTGCAGTGTAGCAGAAATCTCATGAGGGAAGTGCTGGTAAGCAAGAATCTGCTCTAAGGATTCCCATTTTACTGGATGGCTTGCAAGCATTTAGTATGTTTAGAAACTCCTGAAAATACGGGGCCTGAAGATGATACAACCAGGTAGACCCAGTAATGTTTCAAAATGCCCGAAGAAGTTAATGAACAAATGAGCAACTATGTGTGTCTTTAGATTCACAAGGAGATTAAAGCATTATAGCACAGTATAAAGTCTGACTAGCAGCGCTGATACTAAGTTTCTTTTAAACATTGTTTTCTGCTTTTTGGCAGTTCTGCAGTCATACCTCATAATATAATATTCTTATAGATACAAACAACATAAGACAGACTTTGATGAGATCCCCTCAGAGCGGCCAATCCTTTTGCCATGCCGTGTGTCCGGATGTCCTTGTGCTTCTTATCACTACGTTCCGCTCAATGGCAGCCAACCAATTCGCTGTACCTGCAAACATCTTGCCGATGAACACAATGCCAAATCACCCTATGTGTGCAAGCGAGGTACGATATGATATCATTATTATAATCCCAGAGATTCCTCTTTACAGTAACCTCAGATTATTTGTATGCTCAACTTTTTTACCTAATCAAGAACAATGCTGTTTTAACGAAGAAGATTTGAAAATTTCATGGTTGTTTGAAGTTGCAAAACATCTCTGTTTTTCATATTAGCATCAAAATATTAGCAAGATTTCAGGTTGAGAATTGCATTAGAGTGCATTTCAAGAACTTTCAAAATGTTGACCCTCAACATCTGTAAAGCATAGACTAAACAGCTGAGGCTTGGGAAAAAAAGTGATATATTTTGTAGTGGTGCTTGTAGGCACACCATGTCAGTTGTCATGGATCATAGCCTGCAGTTTTTGTACTTTATTTTTGCAAATTCAGGTGGATGTACCAAATGCACTGGATTCAAAAGTTCTTTCACCTGCTCTTGTGGCAATGGACACAATGACCACAGAATGATAGTGGAGACAGCAGAGGAGAGAGAGGCCCGAGGTCATCCCACAGGTCAAGCCGTGCCATATCAAGCCATGGGAGGTTTGACTGGATTCTCTTCCCTCGCAGAAGGATACCTAAGACTGGATGCTAGTGGGAGAGGTCAGTGCAGAAATGTAAACACAGTTGGAATTCAAATCCTCGAACCTTATATGCAGACACTACAAACATATTGTACTATAATGTAATGTATTACATGGTATTACTAAGTACTAGTGACAGATTACTTCTGTAATAATAATTATGAGATTTATGTTTTGTGTCCAAGCCAAGGTCTGCTCACTCAACCTCACATTATTATTATCCTGGCATGCCAGATCACACAGCTATTTTTCAACTCCCTGAGGAGTGTGGCTGCCTTTTATGGGCGCCGAGCATGAGCATTCTGACAGCATCTCTCTCTGCCTGTAGCCGGGTGCTCATTTTACAGGTGGATGGACTAAGGAAAATGTGAATGGACTGCTTTTCCACAGAATGTGAATCAAACCCATAATTTTTAGATTCTGAGTTCAATGCCACAGTTGTTTGGCTAAGCTGCTTCACTTTACAGCTAAAAATTTCTTAGTAACTGGTTGCTTTTGAAATATCAGTTACATGTCTAAACGTGATCGATAACAAAGGAAACAGACTTTTTTTTTCTTCCATGAGTGTGATAGCTGCTCATTTTGCTTGATAAGAGCAGTTGTCTTTTATATTCATATACAAGTAAATATTTTGCCAGTGGAAACTCGAGCTTAGTTTTGCTTTAACCTTTCCAGTTTCTGATAACCATTGTGGAATGAAATAAAGTTTGCTCCCTGATATGTCGATGCTTCAGGGCATAAGCACATAAGGATTCCACCAAGATTTTCGTGATATAGATTCTAATGGTTAAATTAAAAATGTCCTCTAAAGATTGGATGAGAATGACTGCCTCTGTCACTGAATGTGGAAACAAATAAATCCTTTTTTTAATGAAAATGAAAGTGCACAGCTAGTTGCGAGCACCACAAAGCAGCTTCCCATCCATATTCTACCATGTCTGAAACCTTTTTTATATGCAGGTGTGCCAGATGAAGAATTTCTTAACCAGCCAATCACAGCTTTGGATAATCCCTTCTTGCGAGGCAATGTCAATTCTATCAAAGCCCATGAGATGGCCAAAAGAGGTGGAAAACCAGGTAGGTATCACTTAGTGCTGAGACTATATTTTGATTGCATTTTCATACAATGACAATTCAAAATAGAAAGCAGTTGCTGCATGGTTATTTGTCAGTATCTGTTGTCCACTAGAGTAAGCTTTCCTTTTTTGAGACTTTCACATGATCCATTAATTTGGGCTAGAGAGCTGGAGCAGTAGGAGTCAACCATTTCAGTTAATACAATATCTATTCTCTTGTTTTGCAAGAGTGCTTGAAAGAAAAGGGTTAACTCTAATGTAGGAAAGACATTCAAGGAATGAAATAGGCATCATTGATAATCAGTTCTTGTTAATTTGAAGTCGATTTTAGTATCAGTCACAAATTCTTGTTTGCAAATGTCACTAACAGTGGGTGCACTGGAATGAAAAAAGACCAGAAAATGTGCTGTTCTCTCTATCCTGGCTCCACTCAGATTGGTCGGTTGAGTTGTTATCAAGTGGTGAGGTGATGCTTATGTCTGCAGATTTTTGCAGTCTTGACAAGGCCCTGTAAAAACTGAATAAATCGAATTCACAGAAGACGTAGGAACACATATGCACACAGTTTTTCTATTCTCCAGTCTCCAGTTTCCTCCATATTCCTTGCATTAATCAGCAGTCTTATGTCACAGTCTCCTGATCATTACGAAATTAGACCAATTGCTATAGCTGGGTATTGATTTTTCTCCATCTTTGTTAATAAAGTCTGTGGAAGACTGGCACCTCTCTCATAACCTCAACAACATGAATCATTTGGTGGGCACAACCCAGTAACAGTTAACAGTAGTGCTGTGAACTGAAAATGCCTGTTTCAACATTTGTATCAAGATAAAAACATCAGGGCATCTTACTTCTTTGGTGATCTTGGTAGAAACTTTTAACTCCCCAGTACACATTGATACTAAAACTATAGCGGGACATTCTCTGGATCAGATCGATGAAATTACCATAAACTCATTTGGGTTTACTTGTCTACCATATTGAATATGGCCAAATAAACCGACACCTGACTTCCATTACATGTGTACCAAGTACCAATTTCCATAACACTTGGAGGTGTGGTCATTGAGTGGCCTATTCCAGCTGAATGTATGCTTTTGAATGTTGACGTGATTGTATGATGGCCGCATCTCCTCTACAATGGTGCAGTCATTCAGAGAGTGTTAAATTTTGAGCTGTTTTTGTTGTATATTTAAACTGCTGAAAGTATAATGCTGCTTCTGAAGAATGATTTATGTCCTTCTAGTCATCATGTAGCATTACGTTTTTATGTTTCAAGGTTCTTAATATGATAAAATACAGTGACATTGATACTTAGTGAATGACAGTGTAATGATTATCTTTCTCATTTCTGCATTTAAACTTTGGACCGACCAGGGGGTGAGTATATGTTTACAAAGCGTAGATGTAATATTCAGTCATTGACATAATGACAATACATACTACCAGCACTGAATTGTCTTCATTTGATGTCTTAACTGACCAGCTCAGAGGATCCCAGCCGCCAGTTTCCCCTTCTTGTGCTTGTACATCTTCTTGGTCATGTTTTCAACAAGTTTTTGCGTCATTAGTGAAATGAATGCTCCCCTCTTTCCACCTCCGCTAGCCTTCTTCCGTTTCTCTCCCCCTTCCCTCCCTCCTCCTCCTCCTCCTCCTCCTCCTCACCCTCTCACACACCCCCNCCCACCCACCCAAACACACACACACACACACACACACACGCCCTCCAATCTCTTTCATGAAAGCATGAACCCAGCACTTTGGAAAGATTTGAAACTAAACATAGTTTCTCTTTTTGAAAACTAACACCATGTATAGCACTCTTAGTAATATCCGGCAATGTTCCAACTGAAGTAGAACTGATGTTATAGTTGTGAGTAGTTCATGAAATACGGACACCCTGGCCAATAATCCTCACCACCCTGGAAGAGACAGTCATGGCTGGTTTGCTGTTGATGCTGTTTTTCATAATTCACAAGACTTCTTTGCAGTGTAGTTGTGTTTTTAAATGTTGTGTTGTGAAATGAAACTAGAAATGATTGCAATATGTAAAGTTTTGAGAAACAGTTGATGAAGGAATTAGCAATAGAAGGCACTAAGAAGTGAGTATATGAGGGAACTCCTTCATAGAAATTTCTTTTTAAAGTGGACATAGGTGAATACCTGGAGGTAGTTGTATCAAGTGACTTTTCATTTGCTTACTAGAACACTATTTTTATGGAAAGCAAAAGAACAAAAAGAAAATATATTGCCCAGCCTGATGAAAAAGTGAGTAAACGCAGTTGACTGCCTAAATAAAAAAGGTTTATTTTCCCAGATATCTTATGACTAAGGCCTGTTCTGTTTCTCTCTCTCTCTCTGTCTGTCATGCCCTACAAAAACTATGATTTTTGCTAGCGCAGCGTAAGTTGTAATTGTTTTGGGGAATAGTTGGGTTTTTTTTAATAGTTCATGCGTTGATATCAACCTAGTGACACTTAACGTTTCAGTGCTGCATTTTCAGACTGTTCTTGTTCATTGTTTTGATTTGAATTTTGCAGTTTTACAATATGCTTTTGTTCTTGCTCCCACCCCAAAATCAGCCTTTTCAATCTGGTTAGTTATCATTTTCATTCATTCCAGTTCTAGATGCTTACTTGGAAGAATGTTTCAAGTAATGTATTCATTTGACGCCAGTTTGTAGAAAAAAAATATTCAGTCAAGTTCCAAAATAATCTTACTTCATTTTCTTTCCTGTGACTAAGGCCAGTTGCAGGTCTTCAAATTGCTTGAGAGATTTTTTTAAATGATCAAAAATTGAGCAACCTGGAGAGGAAAATTGTGAAACATTGTACATCACAAATCATTTATCTCTTCACTAATTTCAATAAGTCTTGCTTGTACAGCACACAAGTTTTGTATGTTTCCTGGCTGTCTGAATGCTTTGTTCATGCATGTGTGGAGTCCAATCCATGCAGTAGGATGTATGTGACTGGTATACATCTCCCATTAGAGTGACATGTTTGACACACCAGACTTCCTTGTGTAGACCAGTGGCTAAGGTAGGGAGGGCACAGATGAGACAGGGTGACTTCTCCATGTGCCTGTGAACTCCAGTAGTCAATCCTATGTAGGCTGAACAAAGTGCAGTTCTTGGGGAGGCGGAAAAAGGAGCTGACCCATTTAATTCCACAGTTTGATAAACCTTCAAAGTGATTTTCACAAAACAGACGCAGTCCTTCCTGGGGCTGTTGAGGCAAAAGAATGGAGCTGATCCACATAATTTTGCAGTTTACTAAACCTGCAAACGATGTTCACAAAAAGGGTGCCGCCTTCGCTGGGACTATTGGTTTTGAAGTTTATGTATTTACTACTAATAGTGTGAAGTCGCATGAGCGGGCATTAGCTTGGATATGAGACTAAAAACTGCATTTTATTACTCTTCATCCGGTTGTTCAGCACAGCAAGGGACACCACTCCAGAAATTCCCAGGCAGTAGTTTAAACTCAATAATCTCTTGCCATCCCACACCTGTTTGAGAAATTTTTAGTGCTTTTACAAATCATGCGTGTTGAAGTATGAGATTGTAAACTTCTCCTTATGCCCTTTGACATGTCATGTTATTCAAGTACTTATGTCACCAAAGTACCATGAGTTCAGCTGCCTCTTCATAGTAAGTTCATGTGTGTTTATGTTAAGATTTTATGGTGGACAAGTACCACTAGGTTATGCCCCTGTAATAGGACATAGGGGTATGTGAAATACAATATGGGAATGCATGGGAATTCTGGAATGCACATTTGTACATTCAAGTATTGTTTCAACCAAATAGTTTGGACTTACATTTACGTCATCATTTAAATTGAGTTAAGTCATGCGGTGTATTACTAGTATACACATCGGTCATAATGAAATGTCAATTTTTATGTGACAAAAGTGTCATCGACTAATATGTTGAAGCTTTATGGAACATACTGAAATACAGATCCACCCACATTGCTGGCTGCAGAATGAAATCATGCTCTAGTAGTCTACAGTAGTACTCTAATACGACAGTGTTTGCCTCGAAGAGTGTTCAAAAGAAAATCGTAGGTAATGAAGCTGTTTGGGATTACATGTGTCAGCATAACGGCAGCAAGAAATCAACAGACTGGGATTAGAAATTTCAGCTCAGTTTGATAAGTCAAGAGATGATTGGGTAAAAATTCAAATTCTGTTCTATGGTTTGACAAAATTTGATCACAATGGCCTTTATCATGGATTGAACTTGAGCCTCAGAGCTTGAAAGCAAGAGCTGCACCTTCTGTGCAATAGGTGAAATGCAGTTTAAGTTACTGCTCATAGTATTAACTTGACAGGAAGTATGTTCACATTCTTAGATTGTTGACTTACCATTATAAAATAGTGTCTCTTGGAAGACACTCTGCAGTTAAACTTAACAAAATTGTGGCATAGAAATATAATTAAAAATTCTTTGTCTTTCAGACTCATTTTGATCTCCCAAACTGCCACTCAGAGTTTCAGATTGTCTACTGGCTTTTGTATTCTTTAGTAAAGTACATGGTTTCAGAACCCTTATTGGTGACTTAATTTAGGGACATAGGCTACTCCCGGATAGACTTTATTGAATTAACAGCACTAATCTTTTTCATAATCTTTACCTTACCTCTCTGAATCATTTGGATCCTGGTATGTAATGTTTCTCTCTACTGTCTTTAGTGACCCCAATATTTTCCAGTGTTTACCAGCATAATTTGCTCTTTTTGCAATAAATGTTCCCAATGCATGTCACGAACAATTTCTTGTTGTCATGACAATAGATTTTGGCATTTTGTTTACTGTAAATTCTCCCAATCATTTACAGTAGATTTTTGTTTCCATTATGTTCGCTGTAGATTATTTTCCTTACGACAAGCCAAGCATATTTAAGAAATCTGTTTCCATCATACTATAGAGCTACTAATGTCTGTGGTATTTCTCATGATAGTTTTCAGTTTCCCTCAAATTTGATGTTGTTACAATAGACATTTTTTTTTTTTACAAACATTTTGCACCCTTTATGCATAGCCTCGTTATAAACACCTGTTATGTCATTTCATTGACAGAATTTCTTATGACTTGGCTTTAAATTAGTTGTTACAAATTAAATACATTCATACAATTTTTGTGAATTGTTAGAAGTTAAAATGCAAGAACGACACCACTTACGGGAAATTACCTTCCCTAGAATTTGTTTTAATTCTGGTTGTTATAATTTAATCATTAAATTATTAATAGAAAGATACTTTGCTCAATTATCTTCTCTTACCTTTGTCCTGTACACCCGCTCTTTCCCTTTCCATTTCTGTTTACAATAAATATTATACTCAGTAAATTCACTGAGAAATGAATCACAAACACAAGTACCAGAGACCTTTTTTTATAAGCCAGAGTGATGTCATGATTCTGAAGGTGGTTTTGAAATGGATGAGATTGTGAGTTTCTGATTCACTGTGTTTCTGCACAGTGGACGGGAGAATCATTTAATGCTGTGACAAATACTATAGGAGAGGAACAATTTGCAAAATCGAGCAGTATATGTTTGGGGAAGAGAAAAATTACCAAATAATCACCCTATCACCATGTAATGAGGCATTGAAAAATTCGGAAACTGGTTTCTAATTGTTTCATTTAACCTCATACGTAAGAAAGTCTATCTGGCAAGAAATTAATTTGCAACTTGTAGCCGCACTTTCCAAGTTGCTAGATTAACCTATTTCATTTTTATTCACCTGGAAAATTTCCTGGAGTCCCTGGCCCTTGGCCATAATGGATTTTGGCAGCTCACTGGCATTTTACGGCTTCTTCTTACGCAAATTTGTGGAATATAAAGTCTTTGCATCGTGGAACACGAAAAGATTCTGCATATATTTATTAGTTATGAAAAGTAAACAGACCACTGACTCGCTCATAATTATTCCATTAACGAGGCAAATAAGAATTGAAGAGTAGACTGCAGTGTTGTTAGCTGCTTGTCTGCCTTGAATAGAGGCTGTGCTGCATATGGCTCTAGTAAGTGTGAAATTTCAGTGGAGGATCAAACTATCAAATAAGCAAATGACTACAGCTCTAGACCTCAAACCAACAGTCTTGCTTTACAGGTTGAAAAATATTACACAGCAGCAATTTTTGTACATGTAAATGAGATAAGAGAACATGGTGAATAGAAGCCTGACGTCTCACAATAAAACAGCTTGTGTTGGTTTTCCCGGCCAGAATCTTTTGCAAATTATTTGTGATAATAAATTTGTCAATACGCACCTTTGAACAAAATATTTTTCCGAAACTGCAAATGTCCACACGATATAGTGACGGAAATTAGATACTATACAATTTTGTTGCATTATCTATAAAACCACTCGATTTTCTTAAAAATCAGTTTTGGCAGAGATAAGACTTTCTTGTTGCCAGACATTAGAAATAAATAACTACAGTATACTAACATAAAGGCTTCTGTTGAAATGACATTGCCCATTGGAATGTAAAAAAAGGTGTTAGCTGTGGCATTTTCTGCATTTCCATTTTCTGGTTCTATTCCAGCCTTGACTGGCCCAGAGGACCGTGTATTCCAGGACATTGAGGAGCGGGTGTCAGCTGTGAAGAAGGAAGGAGAATCAGACATGGACTACTTTGAAAGACGATTCCAGGAAAGGGTATGTAATCACTGCAGTTCAGTAGGCTCAAGTCCACTTTATCATTGTTTGGATTAATTTTTTTTTGAAGCTCTTTGTACCTATATTAGTGGAACAGCTGGCTAAACAGTTACATCGTTGGACTCGAGATCTAAGATTCTGGGCTCAATTCCAGACCATGGTCATGTTGTAAATGCCATGGGAAAGCATTTCATTCACATGTTTCTCAGTCCGCCCCATACATGAAATGCCTATGTGGTTATGGGCAATGAAAATTATTGTCAGAATGCCACTGATCAGTGCCTGTAAAGGCAGTGGCTTTGTATACTCCCTAGGGAATTGGGACAGTTTTATAGTGATCAGGTTTGCCGAGGGTAATAATTGTGTGAGGTTGCATGAGTTGGCATAAACTGAGATGTTATAAATGTGTTGTTGTCAGTTCTTTAGCACAGTTTCCAACAGTACAAATATGTTAAAGGTTACTTTGAGGATTTCTTTACTATAGAAGAAGATGACCATCTGTTTACATCTCTCCACAGCTTAAACTTGAGGCTGCAGCCAAGAAAAAACCCATTACTAACCCCTACAACCAGACCAGCACTAAAGTTGGCACCAGAAAATCCATCGAACCGGCAGCATCACGATCAAAGTCTGGAAAATCAACTAAGCCTCAGCCGGGCTCGTCCAAACATTGAGGATACAGACAGCTGTGAAACAACAACAGATGAGAACCACTTTGGACTCCAAACTACTCCAAGTAATATTGTTGTTATGCTTTGGAAATGGCCAGAGTCGTTTTTCACACTTGCGAGAGAACATGGGTGAAACATTTTTCTGGCAAAGCACAAAAAAAGGGCTAGTGTGTCTCTTTGCAACTGTAATATTGACAGGAAAATATTGGCACATTTGAATTTTTTTAATGTCAGTATGACCTTGATTTCATAAACAGCATGGTACCTTTAATAAAATAACATGGTCTAAGTTTGACGTAGGCCATTTTTGAAGCACAATGATGGTATTCATATTTCAAACAAGCTGAAGTTTTCATTCTCTGAGATGAAATTGTGTTGTTTTGTTGTAGAGTTGCTTGACTATGAACATCAAAGTTTTGTGATTTTCTATCCCATGATGTTTTGTGGACAGGGCTTGGTTGAAGCTCAGTTGTCAGAGCTAACGATGTAAGAATAGAGTCTTCTTAGCTGTAGAAGAATTATGTTGTTGTTTTTTTTTTATTGAGGAACTGATTGTTATTCAAAAACATGGATTGGTGTTGTAGTTATTGCTAGATGTTTGATATCCATAGTACAGTCAAAAAGTTTCAACTTCAAGCTTTAGATGTTAGAAAATCTGCTTGGTGAATTCTGAGATGCAGTGTCTTGCTAAAGGCTAGTTTTTGTATGTCTGTATAATGGAATCTTCAGATGCCATTCCTCCAAGAAATATTCAGTGCTCACAATGTTTTATGACTCCTGAGATCACAGAAAATAGGTGTATTCATCACATTTTCAGGATATGGACAAAGTTTACCAGAAGTTATTTCTGTTAAGGTGAGGCAAGCTGTTAGAAAAATGTTATTTTATGCCATTGTTATAGATTTTCAGTCACCTTCATTCTTTTGCCTTCCTGTTACTCTTTATTACACACACACTGTTTCATACTGTGATAGAGACTTACTTTTTATATTATAACAGCCGTTTTTAACCTGCCTGTGATAGAGGCACATATGTGATATTTCAATATTCATTTGCCATAACCATTTCTCTAGAAATGTATTAATGAAATAATTTTAATAATTGATCCCTTTTATTTCTGTGAGATGTAAAATGTCATCTCATAATTGGTCAGAAATATCAGCCCACTGTTCTAGTATTGGCTAGTTTGTACTTTTGTTGTAAAGTTTCAGGGGCTTTACAGCATACCAGCACAATCATGGATATTTTATTGTGGTAATGGGCCTGTGAAGTTCTTGACTTATTATATTAACCCTTTTGCTAGGTCAAGTTCTTCCAGCACTGACGTCACCAAGTTGCCTTGGTTTCAATAGCATGCACATCTTAGAATTCATAGTGTAATAGGTGGCTTCGGATAAAGTGTCAAAGTGGCTTCACTTCAAGTAATAACTTCCAAAAGCTGTGCTTTCCTGAAAGGTTGATGGACTCGGAATTTAGATACATGGTTGTTGTTAAGTACAAACTGTTTAAAAAGTGGCAGATCATGTGTTTTCCAGTTGATACAGTTAATGTATATATTCTTGCTTATTAGTACTGTACAATTCTCAGGCATACCAGTCCTAATATAAAGTGGGTTGTGAGTTGTGAACACAAGTGGTTGGTCCTAGTTGTTACTGGAACCTATTGTTTTTTCCTCTTTCAGCCTTATTAACATTTTGTGCTATTCTGCAAATATCATTGTGATTTCAGGATATTTCTCCCTTGAAGGTTAAAGTAATTCTTTCGTCCAATCTTGTCATGGGAAGGAAAAGGGGGGNGGGGGGGGGGGGGGGGGGGGGTAGTGCCCAATGTATTTCACAAATCTCTTTCTAAAAAGGTCACTCTTAATTCTGTTTTGGTCCCTTATTTCCATTTGGCTGGTACTGACCATGTGCTAATATATTAGGCCTACACAGTTTATGGTTTTATTTAGAAGGCTCACATTGTACCTTTAACCTTAAAATTGGATTCTTTATTTAGATCACAGGTTCATTTTAAATATTTGTACACTCTGACACTGGCTGGCAGGGCCCCAAAGAAGGGGGATTTTATATATCAGTGGAATAATTGGCTTGAACAAACTGAGTGATTTGGCCTTCTAATAGGTTCCTGAAACGTAGTAGCTCTGTGACCAAAAGGAATGTACTCTACTGAATTTGAATAACTGTTGGGAGAGCACTTGATCTCACAACAGGGGGTGGGAAGCCATCATAATTAAGTTGTATGTTTACATCGTAGATATTTATGGGAATGCTCCTTCAGGATGCACTGGTAAATGAAGGAGCTGTTTGTAACACAATGTATGGATGTACAATGCACAGTACATCATACATAGCGAAGGGGATTAATATTTGCAACATTTTTGGAGGACGAAATTATACAAACAATAACATTCTTGATGATCCTGTTGTTTTGTAGGGAATTTTTGTCGTTCTTGATTAAACCAGACTCTCTTATTGAGACTTGTAATTTGAAAACCACTGGGCCAGAAGGTGTGTGTAATCCGTCCATCATAGTCCATCCACTTAGATGTATAAGACTATATATATATAAACAGTAGAGCTATATAAGGTCTGTGGACCTTATGTGTTGGGATGGATGAGATAGATACATTGCCATATTGGTGCTATGACTAACTGCTGGTATTGTGCAGTTTAATCTCATGAACATTTATGAACATGTTTTTACTTTTTATGCAGTTTGTCTCATTTTCTCTTTCTATATATGATTTTTTTGAGCTATTGCATCCAGATGTTTACACTTTTTTGTGAAGAGCCCTCCAAAATTTGTCTCCGTCCCATGTTCTAGGTAATGCTGAAATTTGTTCATGGTATTTATCAGCTGAGTCAAATTTTTGCCTCAGAATGAGGAAGGTATGTGACTGTATTTACAGTGACATTTTTATGAACAAATCAGACAGTGAGAGAGAGAGAAAGAGAGAGAGAGCACACCTAAGATTAATATGAATCAGTAATCTTATTATGTTTTTGCTGCAAAGTTAAGTGATACTGCATAGAATATGAAATAGTCTTCACTGATAGAATAGTGAAAATGGTGCATTTATATACATAATATATATATATACTCTGTTGCTTGGTGGGTAGTGGCAGTGTTGCATAATTTATTAATAATGTGACTTTGCTTTGCCTTTCAAGTTAAACATTAAAGTTAGCCCTTGTAAACCATGATTCATTTAGTATCTTAGTAAGGCTGTAAACCCACCATGTCCACACATGACATGTCATGTCATGTCATGTCAGCAAGACATATTTATGTCTTCACGTTCTTACTGTCGGACGGATGAAGATGGTTCCAGTGGATGCAGCACATCAGGGCAAGGATTTGATGTTATCATTTAAGAATTCAGAGGTATTGTATTACTACCTGTGTCATACTGTGCCATGTTATGCTGTGTCCAGATTCATTTAGTTCTCACTCTTAGTTAGCATAATTTACTTCTGGACATGAGTTTTTGGGCTGGACAGCCAGACTACCTGGTGGAGAGTATTTTGACTGGACAGCCAGTCTGTAAGATTTTCATTTGTGACAAAGCCCAGCAACATGGTTTTTGCGCGTTTCAAAAAAGAGAAATTATTTAGTGGCTGGTTTGTATGAATGTTGAGTCTTACTTCACACTTTGAATTAGTGTGATAATCCACCAAAGGAAATAATGGGCTGTTGGTATTAGAAAATTTTAATATATATATACTTTAAGATGAAATCTTGATACTTGGATAATGGAGATCTCTGAAAAATGTTTTGTCTTGGCTAAAAATACAGTTGAGCCAGAAAAACTTCCACAGTGTATTTTGGCCAACCTGCCAGTATACTTACTTCGTTTATTATCTTGTCTTTTCATTGAATGTTGTAACACACCAATACCAAAGATCGGACTTAATGTGTGGGCGATCATGAGGGATGTTTTGCACTTAAGTTTTTTATGGAATTTTTTATGTAACTTCAAATGAGGTCCAATAGAAAGCTATATTAGATGTTTTTCCTCCTCTAGATGTGAATTAATATTGTTTTACATTCCAATAAAAATACCTTTATTCTATGTTGTTTTTGCCACATTTTATTTTGGCTGTATGGTTCGTCACATGTGAATCCACGCGAAACAAAGTCAGAAAACAGAACTACCATGAGAATAATTCACAAGAGTCGACATTTTTAAAGCAAGGCAGTATGTAAGTTCACTTCATACCTAGCCTAAAAAGATTAATTTAGATATTTGATGTACATGTATCAAAGGTTCCTTCCTCTTTGTATCTTTTCGAATGGCCAGGGCTTAGGTCTTCCATCCTTTAAACATTTTCTGCTTGTATGGCACCCTGGTATGTGATCCATAAGTGTTTCCATTCAAGGCATCAAATCTCAGTGTGTGGATTTGTCCTGTTCATTTAGCCCAAATTACAAATTGCTATGTACACCGGATTCCGCAGATATAGTTGTAGTCTTAAACTATTTCTGGTCAATGGGAAGTTACAGCTGTAACGATAATCATCTATTTATCTTATAATTTATATATTATTTAGACTCAAGTGTATAGTGTTAAAAACTGGTTTTCTCTAATTTTTTTTTTTTTGTGAATCCACTGTGAAATTTTCAGAAAATGTGAAAGTGGAGCCTCTTTTTGTTTTATATTAATTCAACTGTCCATGTTTCTACTGCCAAGCTGATTTGAAAGAATCTTGTTATCATGTTTATATAGTTAACGGGTCATTGCAGATTCAATACTGACTTGAGTGCCATCAAGACAGTCCAAAGTACTGCATGCAGCATTGTGCAGATGCAGAGGAATATGTTCAGCATTACAGTACTGGAATCAGAGAGGAGAAAACACTTGGCACCTAATACCATCACCTATGATTGACTGGGTAATTCCAAATTTCACCTCAACCATGCACATATTATTACATGGTCATTTACAAGTCATTAACCAAAGCCATGGAAGATAAAAGGTAAGAGACTAAAAGATAGTTAAAATGTACTTTTATTTGCTGGGAAGAGAGCATGTTTTACACAGCCATACAATGGCCACATATTTCATTCAAGATTATACATACATCTGTGAACATTTTTCATATTTTACAACTGTGAACATAATACATATATGAACACAAAATACAGCTACAAAATAAATCTATAATGAAGTCATTATATGTCGCTGCTAGAAGTGCCCTGGTTCCCTCCCACCCCAACTCTCTCTCCCTCCAAAAAACAAGTACAAAATGATTTGAGGAAAGAGCTTTCACATTCGCAGGACCATCTCTTTGGAATACTACCGAAAAAAAAATGGTAAAGCAAACAATTTAAGTAGTTTTAAGGAAATGTTGCAGGCACACTTATTCAAACACTATTTTGATTAATTTTTATAGCCTGTCAAACCAAAAACTCTTGATATTCATCTTACCAAAATTATTGTACTTGCACCATGTGTGTTTATGAGTGTATGCTTGGGTATTTAGGAAGTTCTTTACCACTGTAAAGTGCTCAGAGTTTGTTAGGGATGAGCACTCTATAAATGTAGTTTATTATTATTGTTGTTATTATTATTATTATTATTATTAGGAGACTGGCATGGGCATCCATTCTATGCATGGGGCAGTAGCTGACTAAAATAAGATTATGTGCTATGTGGAGATCCTTACATGATCACTGTGGTACTGTAGCAATATAGGGAACCAGAGTGACTTCCCCTCAAGAAACAGGACAACACTATATGACCCCATGTATGGGTTTAGCCTCGGATACAGCACTCTAGGGCTTCACATTGCACCATATGTTGCATACTGCAACATGGGTTCAGAATGAAATAAATGAAAATGAATCAATAAATGGAACGTCACAATGCATCATCAATGAATGGAATGTAGAATTTGATATTTTAACCTCATCCGTTACAAAGGCAACATAGGAGAAGCGGCACAAACTTGCTCATACATTATTAATGGAATCTTGCATTCCTATGAGCAGATGCTGATGCTTAAGCTTTTTTATATAATTTAATACAGATTGACGGTTCCTACTGAATTTTATGTACAGCAAGTGGTCTTTGCTATACTTATATGTTTGCTCATTCATCAGCATTCAGACCACAGCTCATTCTTGCCACATGCTCATCTGACACAAGGCTGTTGATATGATGTTCCACCAGCAAATTTGAAACCGTAGATGGTTGCCATCCTGTTGCCAAGCTTTTTCTTCTGGTTTTGTCCAAAATGCGACACATTTGTAACAAAACTTTGGTAGGTGCGCACCTTTCCTCGCTGTGACAATATACATATACATTTCGTCATATACTGCGACGAAATGTTGGTAGGACTTCTCCCTTTACACAAAAGCAAGCCTCACTACAAGGCTTAACACCCCAAAGAAAATGACAGCAACATCAACCGTATGTTTGGAGGCGGAGTTTCCTGACTGACATACACTGGCATTGTAGCCTTTAGCGCATCCATGAAGACACTTTCCGGTCACATGATCACAAGTTGACATTGTGACTGTTGTCTTGTTAGCACAACCTTCATAACAGTCCATACTACAGCCTGCTCCATACTTCCCAGCTTCGCACGGCTGGCTACAGCTCTCCCCTCGATAACCATCTGCGCAGCCGGAAGTTGGGCATCCCCCAGTAAAGATAAAGCATGCCTCTTTCTCGTCCGCGCAGTTGCACGTGTGCTCGCATTCTCTTCCATACAGTCCCGCCTGGCAAGTCGAGTCACCGTACAGCTCGACCTCACACAGAGTAAGTTGGTTCTTGAACTGATGGGTAACATTATCATCAGGCAAAATTTCTACGATTGATATGTCGAAAGTGACAAGTCCACCTATCACAAGGGTGTAAACATCCAGCACTTCCTTTTTTGAAGTAAAAGTACTATTGCTTGTCATCTGACTGGAGATGAGTTTGACCCGGAAGCCTTGAAGCTGCTCCTGACAGCAGTCATTCCTGTTATACAAAACAACTCTGTTGATCCTTTGACGTTGCGAGAATAAGACTTTCCAAGATGGGTTTGCTCCATCCATTTGTGTCATTGAACAGCTCCCCTTCGTCCAATCTGCCTCAGTGTTTCCGTCCACAGCGTTCGATGAGACCGAACTGCCGAGATGGTTTGTGGAAGATTGTGTGGTGTTCTGCCTCAAGGCGACATTCCGATCTCCACTTATGTAAAGAGAGCAGAGGGAGCCAATGCCGTTTCCGGTTAGAATCACCTGATTGATAAAAGGAGGATCCGTGTCGCAAAAGAAATCTATCGTCGTATCGCTGACTACAAACTGCTGCATGTTCGGGCATTTAGAAAGGTCAGAAGTTCCATTGAAAGCTATTGAAAAGTTACGCAACACATGTGGATCGTTAACAATAAATCTCATCCACCTTATAGGAAAGATAGAGGGGAAAGTCACCGTCAGAGTCTCCACAGCTGGATCATCATTACATGTGCTGTCGTCTGCGTCGTAGAGCCATGAAGGCGCTGATTCTGTAGATTTGCTGGTGGTCAAGTCCACGTACTGACACTGTGGACCAAACCAACCTTTCTCACAGCCCAAATGGCTTTGGCAGTCTCCATTAGCATCACACCTTTTATCCACACAGTGACACTTGTACTGACACCGTGACCCAAACCAGCCAGTTTCACACGACGCTCCTGGACAAGGAATAAACGAGATAGTCTTGAGAATTAAAGGAAAGGAAGGAGTGGATAGAACGTCATCGCCTAAAAGGAGCTGGAATTAGGTGGATACAAAATGAATGAGAAGACAGAAGTGGCCAACTTACAGGAAGCGCAAGAAATATCCATAAACCAGATGACAACATGGACAATATGTAGAACAATTCTTTGCTGGATCCTGAAATGGTTAACGGAGCATGTATGGAGATGTACGGAATGCAATGATGTTGTCTCCGGAAAAAGTAACAAGTAGGAATACCAATTTTAGGGTCAGCCTAGGGATCATTTGCAACTTTAGTTTAGTCAGTAATTAATTAAGAAGGGTTTGGAGAAAGAAGTAGATATCATGAGATGTGGCCCCAAAATTTGATCTCTCTTTTCTTCCTAAAGGATCTGAGCATTCTCCAAAAAATGGCAGGATTTTACATTTTGATTACCCTTAGCTTAGTGATTCTCCCTGATGCTGTACAAAGTAGTAATTATATGGTGAACTTTAATGGTATATCAGAAGACTTTCTCAAACTTTCCTGGAGAGAAAATTGTCATATCCTGTTCAAAGGTGACATTACAATGAAGCATTTTATGTAGCAGTTACATAATGTGTCGATTCCTTCCGTGTTTCTCTTCTCTTCTTTTCCTATGTCAAAGAGCGGCACTGATACTTATATGTAATAATATATTTTTTTCTGACATTTGATCTGGTTACTATTAATAACAGGCTCGCTTTCACACATGTAAAGAGATTTTGAATTTTCAAAACTTCCAAACTGGAAAGATTCCTTTCTTCATATTAATACTGTTGATAACCACATTACAGTCAGGGATGGACGAAACTGAGATCATATGAACACAGTTCGTCAACTTAAGATCAGTTCACGTGAACTTGATCGAGCTGAACAGCTATTTTGGACGAACTGATCTTGATGTGAACTGTAGCTGTTTTGGGTGCTTGATCTGAACCTCAAGTTTCTACCTAAATTTCAGTTCAGTTCTACCTAAAAAAAAAAAAATCAGAACCAAACACCAATTTCAAAAATCAAGTGGAACTGAGCTGATCTCACAACTATTCAGTTTTCATGGAACTGAGTGAAACTTGATCTTGGGGCTCTTTTCCCTTAGTGAACTGAGCTTGATTTAATCTGACTTTCTGGTGAACTTGACCAACTCTGACTACAGGCACAGTACTTTCTCCACCATCGCGCATTTCGCCCCTAAAAGTTCAAAATCCCGACTGATGAATATTGAAAGCTCGCCGATCACAGCAACATCCTGCCCTCAAAAGTTTACAATACTTGAGAAAAACCTAAAATCCCCCTAAAAAGTTACAAATCTCCCCCTCCCTCCCCACCTTCTCAAATTTACGACAATGGGTGAATGTCTTCCCCAACCCGTATGTCTAGGGCTGGATTTCTTTGATCTTATTCGAATATTGAGTATATGAGTATTATGATATATGCGATACAGCCAATGAGCGGAGTCCGCTGTCCGAGGAACTGCCACTTCATTCTCAAAATAATGTCAACTCATACTCAAGATGACGTCAAAAAACACCTAACTAACGCGGGCTTGGAGAAAACAGAAGGATTTCCATATGTGGGCCATCCTACTACATGCAGGAAAAAGACGAGACTGCAAGATTTGAAAACTACCATTTCTCTTTCTTTGTGTATCCTCCCCCCCCCCCCCCNGAAATAAAATAGAGGGCACGCACACACCTTCAGGTTACGATTTTACACGAGACATTATTAGCCTAATAAATGCACATAAATTCTCTAACCATTTCGATCCCGTAGTCCCTAATAATTTTCTATATAGACTATATATTTCATCATATCTGGGTTGTGTCTGAAATAATTTGATATCTAATTCTTTCCTCTGTTTAATGAGTACATTCAAATAAATAGTGGTATTCATCTTCTACACTTTTTGAACACAATAGACATAATATATGGAAATCCTTCCGACAAAACATTGCAGGCAGGTACATGACAAGCTCTGGGCTTACCTTGAGACTCCGCTAACGAGAAATTCAGCTCTAGTGATATCAGGATAAGAGGTAGAAGTCCAAACCAGCTCATAGCGAAGACGTGCATGGGTTCCCACTGCTGGTCTCTGGTACAAGAAGAGATTTCAGGAGAAGCGCGAGAAAGAATTTCCGCAAGATTAGGCCTATGAATCTACGATATTGAGATGTTCAGAAGCTGAGTTTGTGCTCAATGGTGGCCCAACTCGCTGGATGCCTACGTTTATTTTATTATTACGTCTGGCGATATCTGCATTCACTAGGCACATCAGCTCGCCACGATATAATAAAACCAACTGAACTGAACTGAAGTACTTATAGTCATCTCCTTGTGCAATACCCGGGTGTGTCAATGTCAATTTGATTCAGAACTTTGGCCTGATTAAAGCTGGTTACCGTTCATATCGATTTATTTTTTCCAGCTGCAGCTATACCTAGGGCAACCGCCAGAGCCAGTCCACTGCTGCAGAATAACAGTGGGCGGTATCAATACTATGAGGGCTCTTCCTATTACAGAATACCGAATACAAAATATTGATACATTAAGATAAATTTGTTGGATTATATCAGGGTAATCTAATTTTCACATTTCTATTAGTTACGCCAAATGACTAAGAAGTGGGTAGAGACGGGGGTGGGAAGAGAGAGAGAGAGAGAGAGAGAGAGAGAGAGAGAGAGAGAGAGAGAGAGAGATCTAAAGAGAGTGATGGGAGACATTAGTGAACAGACAGACAGACAGACAGACAGACAGACAGACAGGCAGGCAGGCAGGCAGGCAGGCAGGCAGGCAGGCAGGCAGGGAGAAAGACAGACAAACAAGGAGATGAGAGGCAAGCCAAGCTGTTTCTCTTCCTTGTTAATGTTTCTTACACTCTCTTAAACTAACATCACCCCGCTCTCCATTCAATAACTGTAAACTTCAATTGATAGAAACTTACAGCATTCAGGAGGGGTTTAATTTCTGTATATTTTGTAACAAAATTTTGAAACAACTAGGAAGTGAGTGTGTGCTTGCGCGAGTGTGGATGTGTACGTATGTGTGGATAATTCTGTGTCAGTGACTGTATCGTGGTGGATGTGTACTTGTGTAAAAAAGGTTTCTAGTTAAAGAGGACTGACTGAATCAAGCGAAAATGGATTGGAACGGTCGAGGGCTGAGTGCATAATAGTACAGTATATAGTGTTTTCATTTCTATATATGTGGTCCTTAAGACTAATAAATATATGATGTACGTAAATGGCCAGAAAGGTCTGTAAATAAACAAATATTGAATCTTGAATGTTGTATAAGGTTTTGGGTTTTTTTATTTGGCAAGGATCTGATTTATGTGTCTTCCATTTCACTCACGAAAATTACTTCTCGCGAAAAAAAGGTTCCTTTAAAAAATGTTCCAAGGGCTTATTACTAACAAAATTGTGTAGAAAGGTAGAAGCCTCAAGTGAAATCAAATGCTGTTATTTCTAGTAATGACCCATCGTTTTTTGGACATTATCGATTACAAAAAATGTTTCTCTATCAAAACGAAGAAGGCGGATAGCCAAATGTTGTACCGGCTGGCCTGTAATGTAACTTCAGAATATTCTAGAATTATACCCGCATACTCACAGAAAAAAAAAATCATGCAGGGCTCACGAAAATTAAAACCGCGCTAACAGCCATTTCTAACTTTTTAGGAAGACGAGATCCTTGTGCCAAACCCCCCCCCCCCCNCCCCCCCCCCCAAACTTATACAGTAGAGGTCGAGATAGCTACAGTATTATGCTGTATCAGCCTGTATCCCAAGACTACTTGTGGAAGTATCGATATATGTATCAGTACTTTAGTTCAATAGATCGCCCACCACTGCAGCTGCAGAATCCGTAGTGTCAACGCTGCATACGGGTACGCACTCGACCTCATCCCGCCTCGCGGACCAGTATGCGGCCATATGATAATAGAAGCCAGAGTACAGCATTCGTAGTTACTTGAGAGCTTGCGCGTTAACCTTCTAAGAATTACATTCGTGCCGTGAATGCACCCATGACAGTGTTTGACATGCAGGGTTTACGTAATTCTTACGATAAGAGATCCTATGGTAATTGCGCAAGCCCTCAACTGAAAACTGAATCACGTTGATTCTTCCATTTGAAGGGCTTAATGGCAAAACCATTCGGGGGTTGGGGCAAAACAGACCAGATTCAAAGCATATTTTTATATGAAAGGCGAAATTTAAGTCTTAAATAATATCGATCAAATGTCCTTCTATGCAATGGAAATATACATGTATACTAAATACTCCTACTGCTACATGAAGTATGTAGAATAAGCTAAAAATTCATATTGGTGGATAACGCGTTTTGCCATGAAACCCTTCATTTTTAGATGTATGAAATCCTAAGGTTACTCTATTTACACAAGCTCATGACGAAATCCGCTGAATAACCGAGACAATTTCCACATTAAACATAATATTTCGCAATAGGTAGCCTAGCCTACGAGCAGCAGACCTGCTCTAAACCAGCAGCTATGACTGTAGACTTAGCAAAATGTTTCTCAATAACCGAGGTCCGTGAAAAGGGTTTTTGTTATATACGTGTTCTAGTGTAATGACAACGGGAACTTAAGTCGCTGAGTGATGCTCTCTAATCTGACTTCCGTTTTTATCTAGAATACTCTGGCCCTCTTTCATTCCTTTATGCTACATGAAAAGATAGAGGTCGAGAGTGCATGGTTTTGCACATAACAAGTCTTGGTACACAGAGTGGAGAGAAAGAATCGTATAGAAAAATATGAGTCGCCAGTGGTCTTACGTGTTCCTGATACACACCTCAACACTGGAAAGAGCAAATTGTATTTTTATGTAATGTGCCCCCACCTGTCCCTTTGTTCATCTCTCTTTCTCAAACACCCTAGCAAGTAAAATTTAGCAAGAGAATGACAGATATGAAGAAAAGAGAGATGGAGGGAGAGAGGAGAGAAGGAGAATGAGAGAGGGAGAGAGAGGGGCAGCGAGAGAGAGAGGAGAGAAAGGGTAGAGGAGAGAGAAGGAGAGAAAGAGAAAGGGAGGGAGAGAGAAAAGAAGAGAGTGGGAGAGAGGGAGAGAGAGAGAAAGAGAGGTGGAAAAGAGAGAGAAAGATAGGGAGATAGAGAAAGAATGAGGAAGAGAGAGAGGGGGGAAAAGAGAGAGGAAGTGAAAGAGAAGAGATAGAGAGAAGAAAAATGAGGCGGGGAGAGATAGAGAGAGAAAGAGAGAGAGGGAGGGGAGAGAGGGGAAGAGAGAGAGGGAGGGGAAAGAGAGGAAGAGAGAGAGGGAGGGGAAAGAGGGGAAGAGAGAGAGGGAGGGGAAAGAGGGGAAGAGAGAGAGGGAAGGGTGAGGGGAAGAGAGAGGGAAGGGAGAGAGGGGAAGAGAGAGAGGGAAGGGAGAGAGGGGAAGAGAGAGAGGGAGGGGAAAGGGGAAGAGAGAGAGGGAAGGGAGAGAGGGGAAGAGAGAGAGGGAGGGGAAAAAGGGGAAGAGAGAGAGGGAAGGGAAAGAGGGGAAGAGAGAGGGGGAGGGGAAAGAGGGGAAGAGAGAGAGGGAGGGGAAAGAGGGGAAGAGAGAGAGGGAGGGGAAAGAGGGGAAGAGAGAGCTGCTTTGAATAATCTGACTACCACTTCTTCAGACTTTGGTATGACGCATAAGGACAAAATTTTCATAGGGTGGGGCGTTCACAGTTCACAGTTCACAGTTCACAGTTCGTAAACATGCTGGCAAATATTTTAATGTAGTGTAATACATATTATACTGTATTTATATACTGTATGCGAACACCAGGCAATTTAATATCGATGTGTAAATACATTATAATTATTATTATAGTCCTCCAGCTGACTATTTAATTAGTGTACATTATATAACGTCCGTGTTGACGTATAAGGTCGTATTCAACAAATTAGGTCATATGGAGATATGGGTATCATTTTGCTCAGAATTTCGAGCTGCATCTGATGGTGCTATCAGAATTCACATACGATGTAAAAATATCATAGTCTTATAAAATCTTTATGAATAATTAAGGTCTTTTGTGCGGACAAAAAGGTCGTAATAAGTATACGACAGTTTTGGACTCAACAAATTAATGATTTCATGATAAATATTGAGAACAAGAATGTCGTATTACTTATACTTATTAGCATTTCAACGGCCAAAGAAAGACCTTTGTGCATTCTGTGAAAAGTACAAAATCTGTACCGATAACGAAAAAATGGCACTCCAGGAAATAATGGAAAGACATATGAGAAATAAAGAAGAAGTGAGATCTCTGAAATGCGAACATAAGGAAATGGCGAAACGCAACAAAAAGTTTGCAGCAATCTGTTTTGATCTACAAAAAGTAATTGAATGTCCAGTTGGACCGAACAGTTTATTCTTTTACAAAAGTAAACTCCATGTATTCAATTTAACACCCTACAATTTGGGAAATTCCGCAGTAAATTGCTTCATGTGGGACGAAACTATTGCAAAACGCGGCGCTGCAGAAATAAGTAGCTGCGTATTCAAATTATTGAAAAACTTGAGTGAAGGAGGTTCAGAGATGATTGCTCTCTATGCTGACAGTTGTCCATCACAAAATAAAAACAAAATCATCCTATCTATGCTTGTACATGTACTGCATGTAACCCAGATTCAGAAAATAGCATTAGTTTATCTTGAGAAAGGTCATACGGACAATGTAAATGACTGCGTTCACAGCACAACTGCAAGAGGTTGTAAGCATACGTGGAGATTTACACCCCTCTACAGTATGTCGCCATTGCTCGAACAGCTGCAAAGAATTGGAATCCTTTTTTGGTGACAGAGATGACCAAAGACGACTTCTTATCCTTTTCTTCCTCTGAATTTGCCTTGAAAAACACTCAAATAGACACCCAGGGAAAACGTATTCGATGGAAAGAACTGAGACAAACTGCCTTGGAGAAGACTGACCCTTTTAAGATGCATTTTTGTTATAACCATTGGGATGCATGGCGTACCCTGGATTTGCTGAAGGGTAAACGGGGTAACAAACCCAAGATGACCAGTAATCCTGAAAAGTTGTACAAGAGTGCCCTCCCAATTTCAAGGAAGAAGTATGATGGATTAATCTCTTTGTGCAAATCTCTCGCCATACCTCCAGCATACCATCAGTTTTACTCAAGTCTTCCCAACAGCGCCCTCGTGGATGATGAAGACCAGTAGCTGTCGTCCACAGTTGTTAATAAACTGGAACGGTGTGTTGCAAGAGCCGCATTTGCATCAGAGAACTATATTACCAAGGATATGGCAGTCATATATTGCAATATTTGACATTAACATGGTTCTAAATTCACAGAAACAATATAGCAAAATTGCATTGTCGTAAGTCTACATGTTATCATGATAACTCTCATATCATTTTCAAAGCCCTCCTCTTCTTTCTGATTATTATTATTATCACTAATAATAATTATGTCATGAGGATCTTGGTCATTAATAATACATACCTCACAAGTGTAGTTCTGCCAAACAGGTAAAGAAAGAAACCATTTTAGTTCTTGATGAATGAAGTTTATCAAATATTTCAAGCGTTTGGCATTAATATATTAAGGCTTTTTCAATACTGTAATACCCTGATCATCGTCATCTTCATAGCTGTTTTTCTTGTCGCTTGAGTCTTCCTTGTTTCCTAATCTTTCGGTGTCTTGCTTCTCTTCCTAATTCACCTCCTTCTTGCTTTCTCTTCGTTCTCTCTAAAATCATTTTTTGAAGGTCTTTTTTCAAAGTTTCATTTGGTCAGTGCATGAAAGTAGTCATGCTGTACATCTAATATAATTGCTTTTCTACTTATCGATTCACAAATTTAAGTTTTCATAACAAAAAACCGGTTAAACCTATGTTTAATGATTACATTTCCTATGATTGATCATGTTTAACTTCATGCAGTTGATAAAGTATTTGAGTCTGATTAATAACCTTTGTTAAAGAATCAACAAGGTCTTGAAATTCGTACTTTACTAGATTAATTTATGTCATGTTTCTGAAGAGGTGGTGGAATTTGAAGAGAAGGCAGTGGTGATGCTAAGAGGAGAAGGTTCAAAGATTAATTTCGTAACGGTGAAGACACACGTTTTTTATTACTGCGTGGCAATGATATCAATGACAACTTTAAAGATAATTTGGGTGACAACGGCGAAAAAAAAAGAAAAGAAAAGGAGAGACATACAGGGAAAGAGAGAGAGACACACAGAGACAGAGACAAAGAAAGAAAGAAAGAAAGAAAGAAAGAAAGAAAGAAAGAAAGAAAGAAAAAGAAAGAAAGAAAGAAAGAAAGAAAAAGAAAGAAAGAAAGAAAAAAAGAAAGAAAGAAAGAAAGAAAGAAAGAGGAATGCTTGTAAATAGCAATTCTAACCTAATACGACCCAGGAAGAGGGTATACACACAGAAACCCAAGAGAGAAGTTAAAGTCGAGACTGTCGTATCGTATCATACGGCCGGGAAACTCAACGCAATAGGATATATCGTAAGATGAAAAACGTTGTAAGAAATTTGGACGTAATTTATTCTATCAAAAAATGAACATTCCACCCCAATTTTTTTTCATGTGCATAAATTAGCATATCAACAAGTCACATGCAAAGTTTCAGTGTTCTTACATCAGTTGTTTCGTAACTAGAACATTCAGAAAACGGTCACCCCCTGAAATTTCAGTTTTTCTCATTTTTCTCCGAACTTCACTTTTGTCGCATACGACCTTATACGTCAACACGGACGATAAGTAGGTTTTTAGGTTGCAGGAGCCTAACCGGTCAAAAAAAATTGGACTATCAGTGTCGACAGTAGCAGAGTATAAAGTCTGTCCTTTGGACACTAAATCACACCGCAAAAGTGGTGACATTCTGTTTTGAATTTGTAAAAATAAATTGTTACAGGCAGTGTTTCCCAATGGCTTCAGCGGATTTCATTTGTGCGGGCCTGTGATCTGCAAAAGAAGGCCAAATTTTTAACCCCTTTTCATGTAATTTAAAAATTGTGAAAAATCTAACTGAAGGATCCCCACTGTAAACAGTATAAAATTTGAGCACAGTGGTGGCACCAGACCTGAAGACTAGTCTTGGCCATCTCGGAACGTTCCTGTGGTTCAAGAAGAAATTTTTATTAAATGGCGCAAAGAGGCTTTTACAATCTGGCTCCTGCAACCTTTTAGGCATAACACATTTTAGTGCACGCGTGCATAAAGTGCTGTTCGACTATGTTAGCGAACGAAGCAGCCGTTAAAAAAAAACCAACAACAACAGACTATTGATTATTGAATCAACAGCTTGCAAGCTTGTACGTCCTCTGGCTAACTATTAGTGTGTGAGTTAACTGACTTCAATATGCACTCACGATTCTAAGCAAACGAGTAATTTCTACAGTCACTGGTACTCTTGAACACGCTGTTTACAAATCAGCCAGCCAATCATATTCCTCTGACAATGGAAATTTTGAAAGCGGAAGTAATGAGTGTTGTAGTTGTGGCTTGTAGTACCCGAATGACCATGCATGTATAGTAACCGAGTGTGATCTATGGGAACAATGTTATTTTTGTTTTTGTTGTTGCTGTTGCTGTTGCTGTTGCTGTGTGTTTAGTTTGGACCGTAAGTCAGTTTTGAATTTTGACATGTGTGGTTGTCCTGTTGGCGAGTAAGTTAGTTAGTCAAAAACATATTAACCAAGATTACTATCTACTAACTCATTATTATTGGAAAATAAATCGCATACGATGTGAAATAGACATCTCAGAATGTTGATGGTGCATTGGAATAAACGGGACCCATCTACGATGGTTTTGGTATACTAATGGAGGGCGGTAAAGAGGGAGAGGGAGGGGGAACTGAATCTGTGACGAACAAGTGAAAATGTGTCTAATCTAACTGGGTGTTGTGGAAGCTGCAGTTGATATCAGATTTTGTTGGTGGGTNAACAGAATTAGAGAGATGAAGAGAGAGAAAGAGAGAGAGAGAGAGATAGATAGAGAGAGAGAGAGAGAGAGAGAGAGAGAGAGAGAGAGAGAGAGAGAGAGAGAGAGACGTCTATAACTTGGTGTCCTTTTCTATTCTTGTGTCCATTTTTTCTGAATTGTTGTATTGTATAATGTTATCTGGTTGGCTTCGACATTAATAAACGAACTAAATAATGTTAGCATTTCCGAAAGGATGAGTAGGGGGGAAAACCCAAAACAAGGGAAACAATACAGTCTATTTTATGATGAACACAATGTTGAGTGTAATCTCCCTTGCCTGCACCTAATGCAGTGTACTTTTAACAGGCATTCCTCTGAAAACCTACATTTTCGAACTCACTGAAGAAGTATTCGAGTCTTTTTTTTTTTAAAAACTAATGCATTTTAATCTTTTTATACATTTCGATCCCATCCCCGGGTCAAAAAGGAAAAAAAAAGAATTCAGCAATATCAGTCTTTCTGTTTCAGCGCTAATTAGATTGGAACGTCACAATTTGTTTTTCGCTAATTCTCTTTTCAAATTGGTGCCTATTTGTACATTTTGCAGCGACGCAAAAGCACCATCCTAATTCCCCTTTCTTGTCCAAACTGCAATGTCATCTCGAGCCTTTCATGTCTACAACTGAAAATTATCCTTATCTTTTTGTGAATCTACATTTGCCATTTTTACATCATCATTGTAAATCATCATTGTATATCATCATCATCGTAAATAATAATAATAATAATCATCATTATTATCATCATCATCATCAATAATCATCATCATCATCATCATCAGTATGAATAATAATGATAATCATCATCATCATCATTGTAAATCATCATCATCATCATCATCATTTGCTGCAGAAAAACTCCCTCATCCACGCATTTCATGTCTAGAACATGAAACGTTATATTCCAGAATTTCCGACTTCTTTGAAGAACTGTTATTGTGAACTTTACCGCGTATGTGGAAAGGCATCTTGTTAAAATTAAAGCTAAAACAAAAACTTGAATTTTTGCAAGTGCTGTCAGAAAGAACAAGTAGATCTCCATGTGCTCGATTGCTCCGTAACTTAATCTTCACCCTCCTTCTTTTTCTTTTTCTTTCTTTTACTCCCCCCATCTCNCCCCCCCCCCCCCCCCCCCCCCAAAAAAAAAAATCCCTGACAAATGCTCCCTCACTTATGGAGAAATCGAATTCGTCCGTATACCTAATTCTAAACTGACACTGCACCGTCTCCATTATTTATTTACTGCAGAAAAAAAAAGAATGCACAGTTCAGCAGTAACTGTTGTGCAAACAATCAAGCAAAACAGATAAAGTTTTGTAAACAATGTTTATTTGTAAAAAAAAAAAAATAATGATTGTCACGTGATATGTCAAGACCAGCAACTTAAGATCCACAGATGACACCAGAGAATCACGACAGATGGCGCTTGAGCCAGCCAGCCATTACTACAGACAGACATTCACATGGCAAAATAAATGTTCACAGCCTGGCAAAATCGATGTCCCCGATGTGGCACGTAATTTACAGTCATTTACCGGGAGTCATCAACCTCCGCTCCTGTAGATTCACTTTAATCGCAACTTCTTGAGAGGAGAGCGAAAACTGCAGTTACATGGAATCACGATTATCCAGATGGTGTCATTTATAACGATGATACTGTGTAGTGGGATAGTATCTCAAAAAATGCTGTGGAATAAGTGGAAATTGCTCTTAAGAGGATTGCGAATAACGAATTGGCTGTTCAGCTGTAGTAAACAGAGCAATTGTTCTGTCCCATCTAGGCATTCTTTCCTTGTTCTTCCACTTACCAGCCATCTTGAGTGATGAAAGGCCTGTACACAGCACAGTGTAGAATTGTGTCAGTTAGGAAGTGGCCTCTCTCGATAGGCATTCTCGGCTTTTGTCATCCCGCCCCTAATCTCTCAATGTATATATCCACAATGATTCCAGTGTGATTTCTTTCTTTCTTTCTCTCTCTCTCTCTCTTTTCTTTCTTTTTTTGTTTATGTTCATTTTTTCTAGTCTTTTCTTTCTTTCTTTCTTTCTTTCTTTCTTTCTTTCTTTCTTTCTATTCTATTCTTTCTTTCTAGTCTTTTCTTTCTTTCTTTCTTTCTTTTTCTTTCTTTCTTTCTTTCTTTCTTCTTTTTATGTTCATTCTTTCTAGTCATTTCTTTCTTACTTTCTTTCTAGTCTTTTCTTATTTTCTAGTCTTTTCTTTCTTTCTTTCTTTCTTTCTTTCTTTTTTTCTTTCTTTCTTTCTTTTGTTCTTTCATTCATTCTGTCTAGTCTTTTCTTTTTTTCTAGTCTTTCTTTCTTGTCTTTTCTTTCTTTCTTTCTTTCTTTCTTTCTTTCTTTCTTTCTTTCGTTCCCCCCTCTCCCCTACTTCTCTTTCTCCCTCTCGTATTCCCCCCCCTCCCCCCAATTTTTTTTTCTTGGAGGGAATAAAAATCTCATTATCCCAAATTTTAGCAAGGGTTATCGTTGTCATTCCAAAGTGCTCAGTCGTTCGGTTGTACTAAGTGAAAACTTTGATACCGTAGTTCAGCACGTTCCTATAGAAACAGAGCGATGATTTGGTCATGTGCGACACGGGATGCAGCCCCTCTCACCCCGAGTTTGATACGCCCCTGTTCACTCCCTCCCCGCCTCCCATCGTCACCCACCTTTATCTTTTACCGTAAACGTCTTCTTTGTTTTCTTCTCTTTGACTCTTATCTTATGTTTGCTTGCATACCTCGTAGACCTCGTAGGTCTAGTACGCGAGGTTTTACGCTCCGTATATGTACATAAGTGGTGTCTGTGTGTGTGTGTGTGTGTGTGTGTGTGTGTGTGTGTGTGTGTGTGTGTGTGTGTGTGTGTGTTAGAGAGAGAGAGATAACAGACAGACAGATATACACACACACACACACACACACACACACACACACACACACACACACACACACACATATTGAAGATGGGAGTCCATAGAAAGGGGAAGAATCAATAAAATAAAACCCAAGAGGTACAGGATGGAGACCGCTACGTGAGCATCGTCCGGGTCAGGAGATACAGCCTGATTCTAAACGTGGAAAGAAAAAGAGGGTTNGGGGGGGGGGGGGTTAATAACTGAGCTGAGCAACGGACAGGATTTTTATATGTGACAATGTTTTCTCTCATTCACATAAACAGACGCTCTTTGAGCTAACTGTGTTCTCTCTCTCTCTCTCTCTCTCTCTCTCTCTCTCTCTCTCTCTCTCTGTGCTTCTCTTATTCGTCCTTAGCCTCTTCATAGTATATGTTTTTGTTGTTGCTTATACTGTCAACTTTGTTTAATCTTGACTATTCGAAGGTTTGGTCAAGTTGCGATTAGGCGAGTGATAAAGCTGCAATCTTAGCTTTAAACTTTTAGTCACATTTGGTTTCGCGACCACGTGCATTTCGCGAAAACTTGTTAAGGCCACCGAATTTCAAGGCCAGTCGACCACATTATTTCCCTTACATTAGAACTTCCCAGGTCTCACCGGACGACAATTTTCCATTCTTATGTTCCAAAATGGTAGAAAACAGCACGTAAAAACTCTGTGTAGGCGACCGTCAGAGAGGATTTTCTTCTGCTGACAATAGGCGTAGATTTAGAGAGGTTTTCATACGATGTGTCTTTCTAAAATGTCATGTAACCATACAAAGCCTGCAACTAACATATATATATATATA
>JAWQUT010000066.1:531304-543988 GCA_033807755.1 Ellobium chinense | reverse complement strand
GGGGGGGGGGATCAGACTGTTAGATTGCTGAGCTGTGTAGCCGAATGATTGTTGAATTTCAAGACAGGAAAGTTGTGGGTTTGATTTCAGGCGTGTTCATGTTCCAGCCTTGGGGAAGCATTTTACTCTCATTTTTCCTATGTCCTTCAAAGTGTAAAATATGTGCCTGGTTTATGACGGTGAAAGATATGTGAGAACTTGAGCAATAACGATGGGATCTCTTTAAACGCTACTAAGGATGAATTCAGCACCAATGCGCTAATGTAATTCTTACAATGATAAGAGATCCCATCGTTAATCTTTATTGTTAGAATGAAAGGGCATTGTTCTCAAGGAGCTGAGAATATCCTTGAGTGATTTTTAGCTTAATATGCCCATCTCAATCACTGATCAGTGGGATTTACCAATGAGAATTAGGACTTGAGTGATAGTAGTCAACAAAACATAAATAAATCTGCCGTTTGTACTCTACCAATACTATTATGATCGATTATCGTCCCTTGCCGCTCTAAGTTACTTTATATACGATGCGCCAGGGAACCGTTCCGGGCCTTTATTACCAGTAATCTATTAAGGTAAAGTACATCCGTGCCCAGCGCTAGTAGATCTCACGTACCTTCAGTAATGGCCGATTGCTTTTTGTCTGGCTAATGTGGTTAGGGAAGAGATGGCTCCAACATCAGAGGTTTTCAGTTTAGGAATTACGAGACCTTCTGATTTTCTATTATAAATTACGAATTCTGACAATGCGCCACCATAGACTGGTTCAGGAAAATTAAGATTACAGATCATCAAAGATTATAAGCAAATTTTTTCACAGTGCTATTAATTGTTTAAACTCTCTTTCATGACTTAGCAGTCTTCACAGTTCGCCACAACAACTTCCACCGAAAAACTTGATTTTGTGTGTGTGTGTGTGTGTGTGTGTGTGTGTGTGTGTGTGTGTGTGTGTGTGTGTGTGTGTGTGTGTGTGTGTGTGTGTGTTTTAAAATATCAGTCTCACTTCTTACTGCAGTATTTCTGCGCTTATTAGTAATTTAAGATACTTCTAACTTCAACAAGTACTGTAATTGTTTTCTTTATTGTGTGCTAGTGCATAAATAATACTTAAATTACGGTGTGAATGGAGATTGGAAGGGGAGGGAGGGGGGAGGGGATAGGAGGAGTAAGAATGAGGTTTTTACTGTCTTGAGATATGACTTGTAATATTTCCATTTTACCAGCTGAGAGAACTGTGTGCAGAACAGGTATTATACTGATATTACGTTTAGTAAAAAGGTTATATCTTGACTCCATGAAGGTTAATGATATGCTCGCGGACAATGGTTATCTGATCTGATCTGGCCTGATCTTATCTTATCTTATCTTATCTTATCTTATCTTATCTTCGAATTGTTTTTCTTCGTGTTTGACTTAGGCAGTATAATATGTTCAGTCTCTGTGTGAGTGTTCCACCCGTAATCTCTGTATGACATGACAGTCGATCTCCTCTGTGAACGGACCACCCGCCTTCTGATATGTCCCTTAGCTCTTAACTCTGTACATTATCCGGCACTGATCGAGGGAATCTCGAAGCTCAAGTCACAAACCCGATATCGCAATTTGGCAAATTTTACATGACGGAAAAAAGTAAAGGAAAAAATAAAACAACAACAAACTCCACCACCGGAAGCACTCTTAACGTTCACACTTTGGCTCATGTGACAAATGATAAATTGCACGTCATCACACCTATTTCTGGCTGTCACAGTAGGAGGGCACTAACCCCTACATTACGTAAGATGTACATGTACGATCTTACTCCTTGGCACAAGCACTTTGTGGACGCACCGGTACATCATGGGAGAAGCTCGTGTCGTAACAGAAATACCTCTTCGTCTTATTTGTTATGTAATGGAATATTTAGATGTACAAAGGTGCATCCGCACTTGAAACACATGTAGTAATGAAGGAGTTAAGGTGGTGGTGGNGGGGGGGGGGGGACTTCTAATAAAGATTTTGAACAAAAAAGTATATTAAATGATGTTTAGTCAAAACATGTTTCAGAACAGGAACGGATTTAGCGTCTGCAGGGTCCTGAGTCCAAACAAAACGAGGGCCCCCATAAATTACAATCGAGAGAGAGAGAGAGAGAGAGAGAGGCAGGCAGAGACAGAGACAGAGAGAGACAGAGAGAGAGCTAGAGAGAGAGAGACAGTATTCGACTTCGTGATACTGAGAAATAGAGCTGGGTAGACCAGGGCGCTGCACCGCGAACGACCAGCAACGGCTTTGTTATATTCATTTGTAATGTTATGCATTTTTATGCATGATATTTATCGTTCTATTGTTTGTATTATGAATGAGATGTATCACATTGTACAGCACCGTAAAAATAATTTCTCTACGGGGTCAGTAGAAGTTCTATTATCATTCTTTTTACATCTTCATCTCATTTAATCTCATCTTACGTAGCTGGTTGGGACAGAAACAGCTTTATTCTACTTATGGGGTCCTCTGGCATGTAAAGTTTGAGACTCCTTGCGCGTAGAATTCTCTTATTGAGGACCGGCTGGGATGTCAACCGCAAAATACCCGAGAAAATAGCACAGGAGTCTTGAAAGGAGAAAAGTGTATTTATAAAATAAGAGGAAGAAGAAGAAGAAAAAGCGTATGTGACAGATTTTGGCTCAAATTTACGATAATTGGAGATGGAATCAGGTTCAAGGATTTGGATGTTCTGGTCGTTGCCTCGAGCACAAGGCGATGCTGAAGGCGGCTTGACTGACAGAGTGAGATGTGCTAAGTTCATGGAAAAGGAAGGAGGATGGAAGAAGAGAGGTAGAGAGGAAGACGAGGTTGAAAACTAATGACTGATAGTTTATGTTCAGGTTTCAAGAGTGTTTAAAGATGTCACAGTGGATGTTCATGGGTGAGAAGAAGGACTTTGGNGAATGAGGAGAGGGGGAGGAACTGATTAAAAGTATAACCATTCATTAAAGAACAATAATTGTGTTTGTTGTCTTTTCTCGTTCTTCTTTTAGCTCAGCAGTATTGAAATGGAAGTAGGAGGACACATCTTGATCCAACATTATAAAAACCAATATGGGGAAAAAGTTATTATGGATGGATGGATGGATGGATGGATGGATGGATGGATGGATGGATGGATAACAGCTAAATCTGATGATGAGAGAATGGAGAAAATAAGGTTGGAATGAAGAAAGCTCGGAAGGATGGACAGAAAGAATGACGCTGAGAAGGAAGAAAGACAGAAGGTCTCCCAAACAACAGGAAAATAACTCCTCTCGAGTGTCTAAAGTGGCCAGAGGCATCGCCACAACTTCCACCAAATTACTGACCTGGAGGTCCCCATAGGAGTGGAAAAAAAAATGTGGAAATTTCTTGGCTGAATGCAGCCAAATAGAATATCAATAATTTGGCTGTCAGGCCACTTGTTTGGGTCTGGCTCTAATTGGTTCATGTTTCCGATTCCTGCTAGAAACATTTTTGAGGGGGAAAGAAGATTTGGTTTTCAGGGAAGAATAGAGATTCGATAAGACATTTTCTGAGACAAACATCTGTATGTCTGATTGAATAAGAAAGTAATTTTCGAGGACGGAATCATGAAGAACACACAAACACTGAATCTGCACTACTGAATCATTGGAATGTGTTCAACTGACATTTCCTGAGAAACACAATCCCAGAATTTGGAAAAAAAAAATCGAAACTACCTTTGCGCTACCAATTTTGTGATATTTCGAAAATGGAAACCGAAACCATCGCTTTGCATTATAGGGGGTTCCAATTTCAACGCGATTTTTCTTGTTATGAACTACTGGTTGAATTTGCTTCTCTGAATAAAGGGTTGTTAGTTTGGCGAATTCGGGCGTCTTTGGAAAATACTTGGCAACTAGAAGTTTGTTGGGCGCTTGTAATTTTTTTTTCTTGACAATAAGAGCTAATTTCGGACACACACACACACACACACTATAAATAGAGTTAATTTATGGTGTCAGTGCTGTTTCAAGCTTGAATGTATGTGTCAGTATAGCAATCGCATATAATTAGTAAACATAATAAAACGGTTAACAGAAAGCAGCAGTTTAGCTCTGGCACGAAAAACGTGGATGAATATTCTTTCCTTGGCGCCTATTCTATAATAAAAGATGATCTGTATAAAGATCACATCTAATTCATTGGCGCAAAATTTTGGGTTTAGCGATTTTTTTTTGGGGGGGGGGGGTATTTGTTTTTACTCGCTCATTCTAGCACCTCATCCAAGATAATTCTGACCACCACGTCCTTCGTATCGTAGCTTGAAGAGTAAATGTACCACTGAAACAGGGTGAACCCTAACAGACATGTTTTCCAACGTCTCATACAAGGACAGCGGAATTTTACGGCCCCCGAAATAGACACTACGGAGGAACTCCGAGACAAAAAGGGGTGGGTGGGGGTGTGTGGAATTTCTGCTTTGTCTCTTGCTAAATTGTTTGAGTTATGATCACGTCTCGTCTCAGTCTGTCTGTCTGTCTGTCTGTCTGT
This sequence comes from Ellobium chinense, assembly GCA_033807755.1. Lineage (NCBI taxonomy): Eukaryota > Metazoa > Mollusca > Gastropoda > Ellobiida > Ellobiidae > Ellobium > Ellobium chinense. The sequence goes on along the minus strand of JAWQUT010000066.1, from coordinate 539,458 downwards.
CCCTAATTTCTGACGTCTTTATGGTCTTCGGTCAATTTTGCTGTCGCCCTTTTCGGAACGTCTTTTTTTCTGTAGTTCCAGGGACATATTGTTGTTGTGGTGTGTCTACAAATATGGCTATTTTTTTTGCGGATTTGAGGATGGGGCAAGTCAAATCGAGTGGGGGCTGTGGCCTGCGGTTAGGGCTAGAGCATGACGTCATAGTCGGAAGTCGCTTGAGCGAGGATTAACTTGGATCCGAGACTTATAAACAGCATTATTATTAATTTTATTATTACCATCATTATTATTATTATTATTATTATTTATTACTCATTTAAAAGCAGATTTCTGTTAAATAAAGAAAATGTGTTGCCTGGGTTAAAAAAAAGAAAAAGAAAAAGGAAAGCCAGTGACTAGAATAGCAGAAAAGCGAAGACAGTGTAAGAAAGAGCTTTAAGGTAAAAGAAGACACAAATACAAGTACGAGAGAAAGTTTACAAGAGGAGAAGTCACAAGGCATCAGATGTAGATTAGTGACTTTATGACATACAGTGTACCTCTGTTAACACAAAATCTGCATAACGTTATTCCCTGCTATGCACACTCTCATTCAAAAGCTCCAACTCATTTGCTCCTAACGCAAAGAAAAAACAAACATTCTGAATAACACTAAACGTCTGATAACATACCCTAAAAATGTGTCCAGTATGTGAATGTGTTATTAGAATTCCACTGTGTATACAAAGTGATAAAGACAAAGACGAGTAGGACCTATGTAATGTTGCTGCTCATATATCTAAACCGTAGCCTTAAACAAATGCACACCACCACCATCGTCACAGTCACCATCCACTAATCACATCGCAGCTACCTGCACCATGACTTTGAGCACTACCACTACCACAGTGATTAGTATACTTACATTATTGGCATCTGTAGTAATCTTTTCCACATGACCATCTTTCCAAACATATCTCACACTTTCCCCATGGGACAGGCCACCATTCTTCAGCTGCACTTTCCCATCTTTCCACTCGTATTCTTCCGTCCCACTGCGCATGCGCACGTCGTCAGCACTGACACTGCGCATGCCCCGAGCTCCGTGGAAACTTCTGGTTTCCGGTAAAAGGTGATGTTTGTGGCTCCGCGAATGGTCCCCTGCCCGGTTGATGCTGCTGCTGGATTTATTGTGGTGAGTGTGAAGGCCGTGTATGCCCAGGTGACGATGATCTTTGGGCACGTGGTTGTGTACGTGGATGCAGTTGCAGCCTGATTGGCTGTCGTGGTGACACGAGCTGCGATTCCGACCGGACAAGTCGTTGTAGGATTTGGACATCTTCGCGGAGCTAGGCATAAGGTTAGCCGGGGCCAGGCCACGCCTACTTCCTTTTTTAGGAAACTGTGGAGACGATGTCATGGCGGCGTCACTCGACTCACGGCGTCGCTGTTCCTGAGAGGTTTCAAGGTCTCCGGAAGAGTTTTTATTCAGCAAAGGATTTGAGGAGGAAGATTCTGTCCAGTGGTCATCAAGGCTACTCGACTGTCCGCTGCTTTTAACGATATTTCTGAAATACGGTCTCTTCTCTTTAGAATCGTAACTCTGAAAACGAGGTGGCGTACATGTTTCTTTAGATGCAGAGGCGCTACCTCTGGAAACGTCCCCATGTATATCTACGTGCACTTCGCTAATTCTGACATCTTTCCCCCCATTTTCATGACCACTTGCGACGCCGTGGGCTCTTTTGCAGTCCGAAGAAGCGTTGCCTGACACTAAAAGTGGTTCACTGGCCTCATTAACGGACGTTCTGAAACTTTGAACGGCATCGATGTTCGGATTAGTCGAAATCATTTCGTCGCTTTGATTTTTCTCGACTCGGCATCCCTGCGGCCGCCATCGCTCACTCTCTGTCCCGCCTGTCTCGTCTGTGTCGATGACGGCATCTGAACAGGGGATTATGGTGTGAGCAGAATCTTCTTTTTGCTCCTCTGTCAGCATTTCTTGCCTCAAAGAATCCTCGTTTAATTGGGAAAATCTCTCAAATTCGGGGCTTCCATCAGCTCCTGGAGATGATACAGCACTATGAATGATAATAGCCGGCGTATCAAGGGAACTATGAGGTATCACTAGCCGTCCCGCTCGCGGCTCAAGACCTAATAATGTCACATTACAGACACTTGTGGTGGGTGGAGATGAAACATGCGATGACGTCGAACACGCCTGAATGGATGACGTCACGGTGGGTGATGACGAGTTCACATCATATGATGACGTAACTGTGGACGCTTTGTCGTGACACGACGGATGAGAATGAAACACTTGCTGCTGATGAGGAGGAAGTTGTTGTTGTTGTTGTTGTTGCTGCTGGTGGTCATGTTGCACGTGCTGCTGTTGTCTAGATGTCTCCACAGGATAAAGTATCGCCTCCTCATAGGCTGGTGGTGGGGACGCACCTGGTACGTCGGCCATTACATCAGTTGGACCACAGATCTGAAATACATTCATGAATGGTAAATAGACTTTGGCTTAGACCAAGGATCTGAACTGGACATGGGAGGGTAAGACATGGTCATCAAGATTCTTAAAGATCCGCCCAGGATTTAAAGGGAGGATATGAATAATGGGACATTTGACTAATATAAAATATACTGCGCGCTTCACACCGGGGTGCTGTTTTTCAGAAGTTTACAAGTAAAGAACTTCATACTCCACAGAAACGCTGCACACGGCTAGTTGACAGTCCATCCTAAGTTATGGTAAATAATGTGAAAAACATCTAGTCTGTGACATATGAAAGTATAAATATCTGAGTGTCAACAGCTGTTTGTAGCCTGGACTTCTCTTCTGACGGTAGCCATCAGATGGCTCAGCTTTAAACATTTCTTTGTTGTAAACTCGGCTTCATCACTTTGAGAGCAGTACCACAAACCAGTGCTTTAACACTCGTAGTGCGTTTCGCGTTGGGGTCCAGCCTCCTACTGGCTGCGTGACCACTGTTACGGATAATAACCGTTGCACATGTTGTCTGCCGCCACCTGCTGCCACTGAGGTGCAAAATTCTACCGTAGCCCCCAAAGTTCTGCAAGGACATGGGTATATAGATATATATTCTTTAGCCACATTCAAAAGTAGGAAGCGGACGGTAGAATGAATTCTATCACAGCATCAGAAGGGTTAAGTATAACTCCTGTCACAATAATTCAACCCATTAATTCTATCATCAGGTGTTTTGAAAGAAGCCTGACTATACTCCTGGGGCACGTTTATTTCTTATTACCTTCCTGAACGGAAAACAGAAGCTTTGAGCTATTTGATATTCTGGTCTCAGCTTCTAATACAGTACTACATTGTCGCTTATTCTGTATTGAAAGCGATGCCAGTTTTAGAAAGAAAAGAAGGAAGTGAAGGGGAATAACAGCATAGACAAAAAAGTTGGTTTTACCTCCCCTGAAAATGATGGCAAGAAAAATCCCTTCTTAAGCGAGATCTCTTTGTATCCAAGGTCGTCATAAAAAAAAAAGAAGGTCCAATGTATAATATTTTCAAGCTGAAATAACGTCTTCACTCTGAAGAACGCTATTGTATAATGATATGATATATTTTTCTTTGATTAGGGCTCTATTTAACGCAGCAACGCAGAAAACATTCCAAGGAATGGCGGTCTCACTTGCATTTAGATGACGGAGTGAGACCTCTGAAATGAGCAGCCCAACATAGAGAACTATCTGGGTTCACCGATAGCATTTCTATTCTGATATGTTTGCAGTTTTGTTTTCTTTAGGTTAATTAAGAAATGACGTAGGCAGCTTTGCTTGAACGTGGTCTCTCGTTGACAATACCAGCCATTCGTTTTTCCACACCGTCATGGAATGATATTCACAGAAACAGTCGAACCTCGATATTAAGTATACATTTATCTTGAGCCAGTCACAAGAGGGCTTGTGTCGCTTTGATCAGAAATTGGCATATATATCAGATTCTAAAACTGGTTGGGATCATACGATACCGAATTTTTGATTGCTGCAGAAATGGAGAGTAAAAAGTGGGAGTAAGATCATTTCTGTACACACAAAAAATAGTTTTATAGTTGAATGGTTAGTAACTGTGGATAAATTCGAGTTTGTGTGGGGCAGATCAAATGACGTTTATTGTGAAAAGTTATTATTCAGTCACGACATTCTCAGAAATTCCTCATGGCATAGACGTGACTTCCTGTCATTTCAAGCCTCACCACATCTCGGACCAGAGTGAAGTTTGGTCAAAACAGTTTTCACCCAATTACTATGTACACACTAAGCCGTGATGCAATAACTTTATGCAACGGTAAAGCCACCTAACCCTAACCCACCTAACCCTAACCCACCTAACCCTATCCCACCTAAACAGTTTTCACCTATTGACTATGCACTTGATTCGACAACAAAGCCACCTAATCCTCATTTTTATTGGTTGCGAGATATTGAGTAATTATATCTGGTTATTAAGTATGACTATCTCTTGCATAGGATTCCTTATTATTATTATATGTTATTAATTTATAAAACTACTCTTTTCATGCACTTTGGTATGATTTTTTTTTTTTTAAATAGAAGTTTCACTGTATTTCGTTTGGAAGCGTTGGCTCCAATGTTAACATAAAATGTCGAATTCTACGTGACCTGAAAATGCTTTCACGACCTTACGTTATGTCAACATGGACGGTCTGTCTACGTGTCAGGCTTGATAATGCTTGCTGTGTTTTTTCCAAATCTCTCTCTCTCTCTCTCTCTCTCTCTCTCTCTCTCTCTCTCTTTCTCTCTCTCTTTTCGTCTTCCTCTCCTTGTCCTATCTTCCCCATGGTTAATTCATGATTCATCACTGCCCAGCTCCGTTGCCTATGTTACAATCCGTTTTATGCTTTGTCACGAGGCCATCAGGGTTTTTGACGTGTAAGCAGCGCTACATTGGAATTTCGTATGTGTGATCATGGAGGCAAGGGAATTGATTGGAAGAGACAAAGAAGAAAGAGGAAGTTAGTTAGTGAATGATACAGCAGGATGAAGGTGGAGAATTGAGAAGCACATCGTAACGAATTCTAACTGCAAAGAAATTATGAGGAACGAAAGAAAGAACAAAGGAAAGAATGAATGAGCAACGAGCATGCAGCATGCCGGAGAGGGAGATGGATGGGCATGCAGATGGAAATAGAAAGAAAGAAAGAAAGAAAGAAAGAAAGAAAGAAAGAAAGAAAGAAAGAAAGAAAGAGTCATGCACGCAGCATAAAAAAAAAGTGTGGCTGGCAAAGAGATAGACAAAAGAAGGGAGACAGATCTCAAGATAGACAGATGGATGGATATAATCAGACTAAAGAAAAAGCGAACGATTTTGAACAAATTAAATCTCACAAACTGCAGTGAGAAAAAAGCGAGGAGAATGTTCCAAATACTATTCACATGATCATCTAATATCAGAAAAGAAGCAACACAAAACAATAATAACAAAACAAATACTAACATCACGCAGGGATAAAATCGATATCCACGGACAGTAAGCCATGTACAAACGACTGCGAGGAGTTTTCCCCCACTGAACCAATAACGCCTGGATTTGTTCCGGTAGCTTTCGTGGTCAAATATTTTAACTAAATGTAGAGCAAAAATGTCACCTTCCATGATGACCTACTCTCTGTGGGACCTGCAGGGAGGAACTTACGATGAAATCAGAATATGGATGAACATCCGGATAGTTGCATTTCAAAAGCTTTATACTAGATGAAAATGTGCCGTTCTCTAAACTCATGATCTTAGGGTCATTATGTTCCTTTTAAGCCTGTGATTTGCGAGGTCAGCAAGAGGACGGGATCTTGGGGACTTCTTGCTTGCTTGAAGTGACCCCCGCCCCCTCCTCCCAGCGCAAAAAACACCCGCACACACACACACACGTATACACACACACACACACACACACACACACACACACACACACACATACACATATATCGAGAAGTGCCCGCATACACATACACGCATATACACACATGCACACACACTCACACTCATGCACACGCACATACACGCACATCGTCACACTCACACCCACATACATGCATACACGCATACATATATACATACATACATACATACATACATACATACATACATACATACATACATACATACAAACACACGCAAACACCCTCATACACACACACGCAAACACCCTCATACCCACACACACACACACTTACACTCACACACATATACACACACATACACCCAAACATACATTCACACCTTGGCGGTTTAGGACAATATGTCCTAAGACTGTCACAGAAGAGGAGAGCACACTGTATAATTCAAGAGTAGAGTTTTATTCTAAACAGCGCTGCACAACATTTAGAGCATCAAGTTGTTGCACTGCAATATCGATTGATATTGCTCAGGGAAAGCTTTACGTACATTGCACTCACTAGGCCTAGACTTGAATTATTAGGTATTGCTATACTCAACCTTCAATCTTTAGATATCGAAGGTAATTCTATTCAATTTCAACTCCGATAGGTAGTGTCAAGCAGGCATTGTGATTCAGTGTTCACCATTTTGAAATGTATTTTTGTATTTGTTTGCATTGCTCTAGTGCAGAGCTCTGCCAGAGCTAATAAACAGAATTGAACTGAACTGAATTGAATTGAATTGAATTGAATTGAATTGAATTGATACTTCCATTTTGCTTCTCAACATAAAAAAAAAGAGTTAGGTCTATATGGTTTTATTAATAAATATCGACTTGGCTTTACGAGTAAGTAAGCCTTTCCAGTAACTAAGCTGAGTTGCGTTGTTCCACTATAGTTTTACGCAGAGATTCCGATGTTGAGAGTTGTGATTTAGTGGCCTGTGTTGTTCCCCACTACAGACAGCATGATAATCCACTGTCTTGACTGCCGAGCTTAGCAACGGCCAGTAGAGTTCTGGACCCAGCTAGAATCTGGTCAGTTCTGTTGCCAGAGAAGTTACAGCGCAAATACACAGTCATGCGTAATATACTGATCTAGAAATGATAAGGCAGAGGCAATTTTCAGTAAACTGTAAGAAAAGACCTGGAAACTGTCAGTGCAGACGGTAATAAAATCCCATCTAGTGTACGGACTACGGGTAGATCTAAACCAATAGACAGATACTATTCTACTTCGAAGCAGATTCCTTCATTCAGCCCTGTCCACATATTCCTGTATAAGGGCACTAATCAAGTATCAATAACACAGAATCAGGTTTAATTGTCATAAATTATGGAGGACCAAAGTGGTCAAAATTAAGAAATTACAGACCTATCAATGGATGTGCGGTGTAGACATGTGACATATCAGTCGTTTATATTAAAATTGAGTGAAAGTTGGCGGGTCCTCGGTAGCCATATTATATCAGCTGCTTCGCCCGAACATTCACTGCGCCAGTACATCGATAATAGAGAGTAGAATCGATTCTACACTTGTGGGGTCAACGACCAGGAGGAAATTAGCTATTACGACGAGTATCGATTGTTTACTTTCATTCATTGTCTGTGCTCTGTCTCCACTCTTTCCTCTCCTTAAAACTAAAGCGATAGATCACGGCAGGAAATGGTATCCCTGATTCCTGATACAGTGTGTTCCCTGCCCAGGAATGTCCATTTTTACAGTTTACAGCTACTTTTTACGACATTTCTTCAAATCTCATGAATTCATAGATTCCGCATCCCCTCAAAGATAATGACCAGACCTTGATTACTGTCCCTGATAATGGGTGAACACAAGATCAATGCCATCAAGTGATGTTGTGATCATATTCTTTGGTGCCCTCGATAAGCGTGCCTATATCTTAGATCTGACCATTTTTTCCGTGCCGTTAGACATCATACATGGCCCGCACTCTGACGTATCATCTGTACTATTCTGTGCGATCCTCTGGATTGTTCTGAAACTGTCTAAGCCAATCTATTTGGTTTTTCTTATTGGTTTCGATACACATTACACAGTCATTGAAGCTATCATTAGGACTATAATCAGGCCCGTACCACCCTCCATAATAAGGGGGGGGGGAGGGTACGAGAGTCAACCTCCTCCAACCGAAGAAAAAAGAAGAAAGTGATGGAGAGAAAAAGAAAAAAAGGAGAGATGAGAAGAGAGTGGGAGCTTGCTGTGGCTGATTTTTTTTAGAGAC
>JAWQUT010000066.1:500015-516008 GCA_033807755.1 Ellobium chinense | reverse complement strand
CTCTCTCTTTCTCTCTCTCTCTCTCTCTCTCTCTCTCTCTCTCTCTCTCTCTCTCTCTCTCTCTGCCTGTGAAAGTGTGGTCAGAAAAACTTACCGAGTAAGCCAGTAGTGCTAATAAGAGGATTACGTATTAAGTGGAGTCGAACGTCATTAAGAATTTTACCCCCCTGCAACCAATGCACATTCTCCATAACTTTTTACCCCCAAGGGCCAGACCACCCAAAACATTCGTAGCAAATGAAAATATGAGGTATAGTCCTCTTCTAGGCGCTACGCTGAGCTAATTGAAATGGACCATGTCCAAAGGGGCACGTGCTGGCCAGGAGTCGAGGATGAGCAGATTTTCATTTGCATTCTTGTCATTGTATTTGGCACCATTCCGGGTTGCTAGACCGGCCGGGATGGTCAGGGGCTTATGAATACGTTGGAACATTTATGTCGCTGATGATAAAAAATGATGTTGGTTTTCACGATGCTCTCCGGAGGGGAGGCGATTTATTTTGTTTTGTTAGTTGTGAAGCATACAGAAATATACTGGAGGTTTTCGGCCTAGAGACAAAGAGAAAGGAAAAAAAATGTAATAGTTTCCATCTTTTTTTTTTGTTTAATGTAGGCCATCAGTCAGAGAGTTTACGTTAGATCTACATAGACTGCATACATCATCTAAGGTAAACACGGAAGAAAAATTGCAAGACAGAATTGTAAAGAAAGAAAGAATAATAGCGAAATTAATAGAGAATAAATGAAAGAAAGAAAGAAAGAAAGAAAGAAAGAAAGAAAGAAAGAAAGAAAGAAAGACACAAACAAACAAACAAACAAAGAGAGAAAGAGGGAGAAATAAATAGATAATGGAAGAAAGAAAGAAAGACAGACAGACAGACAGACAGACAGACAGACAGACAGACAGACAGACAGACAGACAGCATTATCCGTTTTCAGTATTCCACAGAAGGAAACCTCCATATCCCTGATCAGTCTTGGACTATGTATATGCGTCCTCGTCATAAAATGGATCCTAATACTTCTCTAGCCTCTGCTGCCAAAAGAAATGACCGTTGGGCAAAGAGCTCGTAGACGGCAAGAGAAGACACCCACCTTACTGTTTGTGATCTACATCTTTGATGTATGAGACCGACTTCCAAAAATGTGTATGCTATCTACTCGTAAGCACCGGAGTCGCATTCTATACTTTTTTAAAAATGTGTTTCATGAGCGTTTTTCCCAATCCAAATATCCTAAACCGCACACATTGGGATCTGTGTAATTATAGTTCCCTTAAGCACAACAGCTGTCAAACAAGTTTGTATAAAAGAGGCCATATAGACGTCACTGAATAATTGCAACTTTTGTAGTTCAAACGTTTTTCATGTCAATGAATAGACTATTTGCTATTAATCGGTTTCTACTTTTCAAGTTGAAGAGCAGCTTGCATGGTAATATGAAGAGAAGGTCTTGACGATGCTAGCTGGATCCATCCTCTTCCTGTTTTTAATTGGTGATGTCCTTATCAACAGATGTAGCCATAAGTACAAACCTTGCGTTAAACGCACACTGTAGTAATATGGGAAACACTACTAATGTTTTTTGATGTTTTGGTTGGTGCGCGCCAGTCACGGTCCGGAATGTCCACACCTACTTTTATACTAGAAGTTTATTACAAATGCGCCGTCGTTTGGGACGACCGGAATTGAAAAACTCGGCAACATGACTGCAACCATCTACGGTTTCAAATTTGTCAGTGGAACTTTTTATCAACAGCCTAGTTTCGGAGGAGGATGTGACAAGAAAAAGGGGTAATACACACGCTAATAAATGCGGCAAAAAATAAGTACAGTATAGCAAACACCACTCGCAAGTCAGTGAGTTTTTTTCTTGCTCTTCCGCATCAGTCGCAGCCATTTTGGTTTGCCTAAAGACTGATATTTCCTTTCCTTATAACCGCTTACAGAGTAAAAGGATTAGACCACAGGGATCAAACAAAAGCATCCCACCGAACCCAAGTTGACACAAAGCTTATGCACAGAGCCATTGCTCTCTCACTTCCAAGCATGTACTCAAGTTCAGGCCCACACAACCACTTGAGTCCTTCCACATCCTGGATGTAACTTGTCCATTTGCCTAATCTGTTGTAATCCAATATGCGATGTATAAATCGTGTTGTCTAATCTCTGTGAAATAGCAAGATTTATACATTGCTTAAGACTGGATGGTGAATTTGAATTGCACGGACGGAAAAAAAAACACCATGTTTATCCCTACAGCTTTGTTCAACTAAATCACAGTGCAAATGAAAACTTTGTGAATGCATTGTAGCGAATGTGCCAGAGAAAAATAGATGAGAATGAGATCAGCTGGTTTTTGTTTGTTTGTTGTTTGTTTGTTTGTTTGTTTGTCTGTTTGTTCGAGAGTAGGTTGGGGTAAGAGTGATGCACGAAGAAGGCAAAATAAACTAGAGCGGCGCTCGCTAGAGCACACACTTCGCCAAGGAAAAATCATATATGGATGAGGGTGTGGGTGGCGGTCAACAGTCTCTCAAACAAACAAACAAACAAAGAAAATGTTTACTTTCTTGCTAAAAATGTTTACTAGTTCTATGTCCTCTTCACATGACATGCAGGTATGACATGACATGATGTTAATAAAAATATGTATCCAGACACACTGTGTTATTAATACAGGCACCGAAAATTTCATCAGTGTTCCTTGTCAAGCCTGGCCTTTTCTCATTACTTTTTTTTCACTCTGTGTCACTGCTAGCATATCACATGTGGAGATGACAATTTACTTTTATACAAAAGGAAGAAAGAAGGACAAAAAGGCGATGCTCACTTACAACAGAGGGTTGCATTATTCACACAAGACACGGTCCTACATCTTTACTGATCACAGAACTCCGGAAAATTTCATAGGCAATCTATCAGGACACTCTGTCTACAAACTGACGCAAGGTATAGCGGACCGTGTGCATATTATGCAATTCTCTAATTTTACCGCCACTCATCCTGAACTCATCTATTCTGCTCCAGCCCTCATCAAGTCCTATGTAAACACGTCACAAGACTGATGGCCAAAATAAAAATCTCAATCGAAATGATATCAAATCTCATGTTTGGCTGGCGAGGGCGGTTTTGGGGAGGGGGTGGGGATGGGAGGGAGGCAAGGCATTACCTTGAATAATTAGGTCATATATCATACCCTAGCTTTACCCCTCCCCATCCCTATAGTGCTTTTTAAAGTCTTTTTTTATCTTTTTTGTTATTCATTCTTCCTTCTTATTGCCTTATCACTAAGAGAAGAGAACTGCTGGGCAACGAACTTCAGACTGGCAGTGCTAGCAATATTAAATGGGCTCAAAGAGATCTCTTGGAGGGCAGTGCAGCCCACGCGTGAGTCTGGATCCCGTCTGAGCCCTGGAAACATCAGAGCACCTGACCTGCCCTTCCTGTGTTTTCCCTGCAAATTCAATATAATGAGTCATGACCGGTCAAACCATGCACAGGCAAGATGGCGACACAACAATAGTAGTAAAAAACGGTGGGTTGGTCACCTCTACATGCGGTGCTGAAAGCATGGTGGTATCCTGTTGCTTGAGGAGACCACCTGCAGTAGCCTCTACACGATGTTTCAAGTATGTAACAGTTGACCTTGCTGACCTAGTTTGACTTGCCTCATAGCTTCACTCCACTTGGACCATCTGGACAAAGGCCACATCTAGCTTTGCATTACTCTACCCGTGTTATGCCCAAGTGGTTAATTACTGGCTTCTGGCTTGCCTATGAGCTTCCCAGGTATTTACATGGGGTCCACCTGGTATCATTCCTGATTTTTCAGACAAAGTCTGATCCTGGAGTTATTCACTTCGATGTAGGTGATGCCTTGTATGCGGAATACTCATCATTAGGGATACCAACAATAACAATAACAGTAACAATAACGATAACAATAACAAGCTGTAAATGAGCAATACAATAATTTTGTTCTTAACAATCAAATCATTCGCTCACTCATACAAACCATTCTTCCGTCATCCGCTCACTCGCTCATACTTTCTAACCAGTGAGGTTGTTTATTCCTTTCGATAGTATCGGCTCTTAGCTTCACAATTAAATGAATGACCAAGCTTAAACATTGCATTTTCTATTTTTAAAAAAAACCGTAATAAGTGCTGCAAAGTATTAAAGAGGATTTTTATATGCTTGTAGAACTTTTTGTAATGTATGTGAATACGCGGTATTTAACGCCTTCTCTACGCCATCTTTATTCTAAAGTGCTGATGTTATCAAATTACCATGACCTTATTACCCTCTTTATAGAAATACCTCTTAGTATAGGAAATAGATCGCATACTTACAATACGACACCGCTACTTCCTGCACATACCAGTACGTGTAAAAGCCACTTGTAAGAAAGGGTAAAAACGCATATGCACATCATACATCATAAGTAGCCAACGGGTGGAGAGGCACTCTTGTCGGCTGACTAATGGGAATTCCAGCCTCGCCTCTGATATAAACACACCTGTGCTGAAAAGGGATCTTAAAACCTAACTCAACCAACCAAACAAGCAAAACCCTGTGTGTGACTATAGATTTCATAAATAATTGACTCAAAGTGGCAATTCCAGATAGTTTGTCGTCACCTTGATGTTATATTATATCATTATCTTAGCACATAAATGACAATGTATGACCCACAGAGACACCATACGGCAGAAGTATTAAGCTGTCAAGAACATCGGCCCACTGCCATATGCATGAAACATTCATATAAATATGATGAATATTGGTCAATAACAGATAGCCAATGTGTTCTGATGAATAAATGACAACTTCTCTGTCTGCCAGCGCTGAATTTCTTCACAAGGAAGAAGATGCGTGCGACACAAAATGGCCTAGTCAGCACATTAATAGACCTTTCTAAATTTGTCAACAACAATGAAACTAATTTCCGGTTTAAGCAAAACAGTAGGATGATTGCGTCAGCACATCTCGCTTCCGACAGTGAAAGATGCACCAGCCAGTAAAAGCCAATGAAACAGACGGTATCAGCCAGTCATATTCCCCTGACAGTGGAAACGCGAGAAGCGGAAGTAATGATCGCTAGGATTATGACTTGCTATGCCCGGATGACCTTGCATACATAATAACTAAGAATGGTCCATTTGCCAACTGACATTGCATTGGGGGAATGCATTTTTATGATCGTTATATTGGTTCGGGCAGGCAAAAGTTCAAAATCTGTAGGTTTGAAACCCAAAACTGTCGACCCCGCAGATTCATTGAACACGAATCCAAATCCGAATTTCGAATTTTGAATTCAGGTAACCAAAACATCAAATAAAATGTATGAAAATATGAAATAGATTTGTATGGATTCCAACGCGAAAATACAAATCAACGACAAGCAGGAAAATTTGTCGCATTCGAACCCGAATCTATGGATTCGTCGAATACGAATCTTAGCTCAAGGATTCGACTACTACGAATTTTGTGCTCGAACATGCCCACCAGTAGTTCTTCTCGATGATTGAGTACTTGACTACACTTTCCACAATGGTTTTCCTCTATGCATCATGCCGCTGCTCTGACAACAACTATGACTCTTTATATGCAATCCTTTTACAACGAAATATGCATTGTATGAAATATCACAATGTCAAGAACATTTAAGAACAAGAACAAAAGGTCTTGATTTGCTGAGGACTATGACACATTCTCATGTACGTTCTCAGATCCCAGGTAAATGATTTCATTATATAGTGATGCAGATACTAGCACTGGTATTCTGATTACATGATAGTTGGTGCTGTCAGAGAGTTCTCCAGTTTTAAAGAAATGTTGACGGTCATGGAAGTGTAATTTTACAAAGATTTTCCGTTTAGTCGCTAAAAGAGTGAAAATAAATAGGTGGTGGAATTCATCTGTCAAAAATGAACTACGTAACAGTGCCTAACTGGTATATTTACCATTCAGCACTGACTGTTAGAGATTATGGCCACTTAAAAAGCGAAACACGGTGCGAATGTTAATAATTACATTAACTGAAAGTGTTATTTGTAAATGGAAATTCTCGTTAAGCGCATTGTCCTTACGTGGAACTGACTATATTTGTCTAAATAATATAGTTCCGCTCTATCTTGCTAATGAAATTGTTTGCCTGAAAGGCGTGTGTGATATTATCATAGGTCAGCTAGTCTGACACAGACTGTCCTGGTAAACCAGCATGGCCGGCAAATGCCAATGTAGCGACCATGGCTGACGCATCTTTTACTTCCGGTACGACAATATTCTGCAATACTGTAGTATCAGAGTTGGAAAATGTTCAATATTTATTAAAGCTTAATGTTTATTATCTACATCACAAACACACACGTGCACCTCCTAAAAGTGATACTATGAAACAACTAAAATCAATATAATCTAAAGGGCAGCTGTAAGAAAGAGTACATGAGAGAGGGAAAGATAGGAAAACACGGACTTATCACATATCTCATAAAGTAGTACCTTCAAGACTATATATGAACGTAAACGTGGGCGTGTGTGTGTGTGTGTGTGTGTGTGTGTGTGTGTGTGTGTGTGTGTGTGTGTGTGTGTGTGTGTGTGTGTGTGTCTTGAGGGAGGGGAAGGAAAGTGTTTTCTATACGTCCCTAATGTGAGTGTTTTCTGGCCTACTTTCGATTTTGCTAAGACTTTACAGAGATATAATAAAGGAAAAACATTCAAATGAAAATAAAGCGTCCACTGGGAGGAAACAATTACTCAGTAGATATGTCTACATCCGGTCTGCTCTCTATTTATTTGAATACTTCCGGGACCCAAAGAATCATGGGTCACGAGGGAATAGTGGATGCTGAATAGTGTATGAATATTTATCTCTCACTGATCTTTGGAAAATATCATGGCTAGTGGAGCTTGTTTGGATGAATTATCCATTTGGGAGATAGGGCAGCAATATATACGAGGACCTCGCCATACCTCTTTCACATAAAGAAAGTGTTCTATCATCATGAAATGTGGTAGGTACTTCACTATCTTCACCTTGGGAAGATGGGGCAGCGTAAATAGATTATGTATCTTGTGAGTTGTACAACAAACTGAAGAGTCTGCGGCTTGAGGGTTAGGCTTTGGGTCAGGCGGTTTATGTTCTTGCGTCATTAGGAAAAACACTTTAACTCGTGGTCTTCGTTCTACTGTATCTGTAAGTAAGTACCTGGCTTTGGAGCTGGGTGGGGGTGGAAGAGAGCTGCAGGTCTAGATCTCTGGTATTGCGACCAGTAATGATGTTATATGTACAACTGAGCACAGATAATGAGTGCATCTTGATACTGACCAAAACTGAACTTATTAACAGAAATAAGTATTAACTATACACGTACCCTTAGAGGAGACAAATCGGGACCAAAAACTATGTATACAGTATCCAAATTTAGGTATTAAACTTGTCCATATTATATGTGTTTCACTGTATTTCATTTGTCGTACGTCGTGACAAGATGTGCATCCTTAAACTTTCTCAAGTTCAAGTCTGTACGTCATCTAAAGACAACTGCTTCACAACGGAAGAATTTAGAAGAGCTGCTGTGCTTGGACGAAAAGAGGAATCCATCCATCCATCCATCCATCCGTCCGTCCATCCATCTGTCCATCCATCCATCCTTCCATCCATCCATCCATTTGTAAACAAATTGTAGTTAAGACCGGAAGTAAGAAGTAAGTATCAGCCAATCAAAGGTGATGTTTCGCATCAGTCCTTGGCAGTCTCTGTTCTTTGTGATCCCGTCAGGTGTTTTTATTATACACCGTGAGGAAGAGATGCATCGACCAGTATATAAATTAATGTTTCAGATACATCAGCTAATCATTTATTATTGTTGATATAATGTATTGGTTTGGGTTTGATTCCACATGGAAGTTCTGTTCTTACTTCCTCTTATATCATATGTTGTTCATTTGTTCATGTCTCTCCCTTGTAACTCTTGTAAAAGAGACAGAGATAATAGTACAGTAATGGCCTTGTACTTTAGTCTAACATAAACATCAGAACAACGTTTCTCTTTCTTTTTCTTGCTATCCCTTCCGGTTTTTTTCGGTGGTTTTTTTTTTTTGTACGTCTCTGTCTGCCAACATTTAAACATAAAATGTCATAAATAACTAAATCCTCTGATGATGGTTTTAGACGACGGGAAATATGGTTTTCGATTTCTGAAAAGGTCTTTTAATACGCCGGCGTACCCTGAGGAACTATACATGTAAATGCTGTTATAAACCCAACCAAGTAACCTAGTCTAGTTTTCATAACAGTGGACACTGAAAATTACACTTGTACTCATAAACACAGAGACGGTGCATTTTAGATCAGTTGAGGGCTTAATCAGTTTTCAGAATTCCTTTAATCATTATAATAATGACTTATCGGTCACAAAAGTTACTCTTCTTGTCCCATTCCCGCCCCCACCCCACCCCCAAACTTAAAGGTACGAACACAATATTGTTAGCAGACCACAGAGCTACAGAAGATGTAGATCTTTTCATACTGTATTGAAACTTTGCGATTCTCTAGTTTACGTCCATCCAAACGTTGTGGTAAAGAAAATGGATATAAAAACATCTAATCTAATAAATCTACTTCATTCGCGGCAATTGCAGTGTCCACGGCCAAGTGTAAACAGGGCTTGCCTTTCGACATTAAAGATCGGAAGACACAGCTTTAAAAAGTACATATTGTATCTGCCTGGAGATGTTCGGATTTGGGTCATGTTCTAATAACTAAGACCTGACCTCACCTGGCTGAATGTATTAATGTCATGTCACGATAAAAGGTCTTCACGCCTCATGCAAATATCACTGTGCATCTGACCTATGTGTCATGCCACAGCGAAGATGAAAGCGTTATTTAACCGGTAATAAATGTTTATGTTTCTAACAAGTTATCCCCCCTCCCTCCCCCCTCCATCCGCATCTTCACTCTATCCGAAATCAAAAGCCTCCTTCCAAGGGCCGAATATACTAGCAAACCATTAAACATAGTTCTCATGACGTCAGCCAGCATTATGCCAGAAGGCAGCATCCTGGCAGATCGTGACGCAGTCAGAGTCATATAAAACCACAGCAAGGCGAGCAACAGCACAGTTTGGGTTCCAAGTCAGCATCAAGTCGGTACATTTTATTCCGTTTAATCGCAACACTACGAATGCATGTTAAGATGTCACGATTGAGCAGCGGATGTGATTCGAAGAGATGTTTGTTGTCACTTTTTGTAGCCATTTTTTTTCATTTTCAAAAAGTTTGCAAATAGCCCTTATTGTGAATATATGTAAATGAATTCGAGAGACACTTTTCTGACCGAGGTAATAGGAGGTCTTCTCAATGTGTTTTTATCTTGTCGCATTTGCTTTGTTTCAGCTGTATTTACCATTCAGATATGGCTGATACTATCGCTTCATTCGGTTTTATCTTTCTCAAGTTCAAGTCTGTACGTCATCTAAAGACCACTGAGACTTTGTCAGTTTCCTTCACCACGGAAGAATTTAGAAGAGCTGCTGTGCTTGGACGAAAGGAGGAATCCATCCATCCATCCATCCATCCATCCATCCATCCATCCATCCATCCGTCCGTCCATCCGTCCGTCCGTCCGTCCGTCCGTCTGTCCCTCCGTCCGTTACCATCCATCCATCCATCCATAGTGTCTCCTCTGCTCGCCCGGTCAGTCACCCGATGTTTACATTTTAGTGTTTTTTTTCTTCTTCTTCTTTCCTTCATTTAACTACCAGCCCTCTTCATTTTCTCGTTGGCTTCTGATATAAAATATTCCTTCTGTACACAATGTTCTTCACCCTGTGATCTGCTCTTTCGGATTGGGGTTCATTTCCTATGTATCTTCCCCATCCCTCTGTCTGCGATACCATAGGACATAAACAATGTATGATCTCCTGGGACCTCTTTCATCCAGAACTCGTTAACTCAGCTAACATCGATGCACAGAGGGCCAATTTCCTCACCTCTTTCACAGAGTTTGGGACGAGTTCTGTGAGACGTTACTTTTTCTCGTGGTGGAGGGGGGGGGGTGCGCAAGGGATGGAAGCTGGGGAGAAAGGAAGAGGAGAGGGGATCTTAAGAGAGCGTATTATAATATGCATAGAAGTCCAGACTTAAGACCCTCTTAGATGGAAAAGGGTAGCTGTGGATCGATACCTGAATTTTTAATTATCGGGATATTCAGCTTTCCCACTGTATGTATCGACAGCATCGTTTCTGTTTGGAGTCTGATACTTAGTTCTAGAAAGGCATTTCGATACCTTTTCGATATTTTCAATACATCTTCGATACTTTATCTTTCATTACGTCCGATACATTTCTATACTGCTAGTCTAGACTTTGCAGAGAAGACGGATAACTGGTCTGATACTGAGGATCGAAATTAATTTCTATATTTTCGATACCTTTTGATACCCCTAGGTTTTGCATTGAAAACGGGTAGCTGGTTTGCTTCTGAGGATAGAAATTGGATGCACCAGGCGATAAACGCCGATGTAATCTAGTTTATTAACCAGTCACATTCCTCTGACAACTGAGAAGTTGAAAGCGGAAGTAATAACTGTTAAAGTTGAGACTTGTAATGCCTGGATGACCGCGCATGTAAACTAACCGAGAGTGGTCGTCCATTTTACAGGAAAAGCAAAAACGCTAACGCGTGGAGTCTCACCAAGAATAGTAGCCAGTGGTGTTTAGGTTTGGTCGTCTCAAAAATTCATCTATCAAAGCTACAAAAGAATAACCCAGATAGAAAGACAGGGAACATACGGCTCTATAATGTAAAGGTGCGAAAAGGTGAATTTGACATAATTTTACACGTGCGGTCTTGTCCTGTAAAAACGGCAATATGGCGAGTGTTTTATGTTCCTTGAAATGAACTTCCAGATGCTCGGAGATACACAGGAGCTCTGTAAATAATTGGCTGATAAACAACTTTGGTCGAGAGCCACTCGCTGGACCTGGTTCAGAGGTACCCCAGCGATAAACACTCGTAAAACACCAGACCTCGGCTATAAGGAGAGACAAAAAGATAAATAGACAAGGCTACAGAATACACAGTTGAGTTGGGCGTTCAGGTATAAAATAAACATATCAAGATATCGCCCGCGTTGATGTTTAAAGCCGTGCATATATTCTACCTGAACGATGTTGGAAAAAAAGAATGGTTTAAAGCGCTTTAGTTGACCTGAAAAGACGTAATTCCTTACAACTCCAGGATACATAACGGGCGTAGGATATTAAATTCTGTAACGTGAGGTGAGGACTTGTTGATAAAAAGCAGGGCTATCAGAAAGAAAAAAAAATTATTATGACTGCCATTTTCATTGTATTGTTTTTATATCAGTGCTAATAGCTCAGATGGTCTTGAGAGAAAAAAGAAAAACTCGTAAAAGGGCGGGGTAAGGGGCGTGACCAGCCAGCAATTTATGCATGAGCAGAAAAGTACTTAATAACTGAAAGGCTGATCAGGTTCAGGATATTTGGCAGACAATGAAATAAAAAGACATAACTCTGAATGTTATGAACAAGTGAAAGAAAAAAAAAAGCTGGGACGGGTAGATCTACATGGTAATGACGACAATAACGAGACATTTGGCTCTGGATTTTTCAAAATCCAGGCCCGTTGCTGTAAGCCAGCACCAACCAAACACGTCTTAGAACGTCTTTGCTCAGAAACAGACAACTTAATAAAGACGAAGAAAGAATGACGTAACCAAAGAGTAAAAAGATGGCGGGAAGGAAAGGTCAGAGGAGATAAAGGTGATGGTAGATGAGACTTCTGGGATGTGAAATTAGTTACGAAAATAGATAAGGTGACAGGAACCACAGACAGTGAGTAGGCGTGTTCTTTGTAGGGTATTTACGACCCAGTGCTCACGATGGTATGGTCTTCGATAATGATGGTGAAATACAAAAGGTCATGGTAGAAAGGCTGATAGATAGACGTACCTGCGTACAGACTTTGCGGTCGGTCGGATTAATGGTAAGACTAGCAATGAGACAGATAGATGGATAGACAGTTAGAAAGATAGACACTGGAGAAGACAGACAAACAGGCAGGCAGATAAAGGAAAGGGCAGCCAGGTAGACAGGAAAGCGTACAGAAAGATGGATAGATGGATGGTCTGACAAAATGGACAAATGGACAACCAGATAGCCATGGGGACACAATGCGGAGAAACAGTACCGACAGATAGAGAGAATAAAGCAATTATCAAGTGACAGACAGACAGACAGACAGACAGACAGACAGACAGACAGACAGGAGGATAGACGGGTGAGCATACAGACAGAGAATCATACAAAAAAAAGACAGACGGATTACAGACAGACTATCAGACAGTCCTAGACTATGTAAACAAACAAACCAGACAGCAGAAAAGTACAAAGACAACGAAGTTTCCCTCCTGTAACCCGAGAAAGCACAAGAGAGTTCATTTTCTGGCACAGAACCCAAACTGGCAAGTTGACGGGATTTAAAAGCTTAGCAAGGGTAGAAATGAGCCAATGTTGGAGTTTGATAAATTCACGACTCGAATTTTTCGTGGCCACACATTCACCGAATACTAATCTGTTCCGAATCTCGAATTTCGAGTTCAGGTCACGAAAACCACTTAACTGCAAGGATTTATGGCACCGATTCGCCTCGCAATCCATCAAAAGCAACGGAATCAACAAAACGGTGGACATTAGATTAACTGAATATGAACGTGAATCTGTAAAATCGTCGAACACGATTTGAGGATTCAAATCGGAATCCAAGACCAGTCGAATACGAGTTTGTGGATTCAAACTCCATTCCAGAAACGCGACGAACACGCTTGTATGAATTCGAGTATAGACTCATCGATTACGATTCTACAGATTAGAAATCGAATCAATAGACTCGTCGATACAATTCTTTATACGAGGATTCGGTTATCAAGAGATTTGTGTTCGAACATGCCCACCAATCATCAAAGATCAAGGGTGTAATCGGTAACAGCCGACAGCGCGTCATTCAGCGGTGCAGTGAGTAAACAAACAACAGCGAGTTGTCTCTCTATGGAGCACTGGCTGAGAGTAAACCGAGGTGTAAAATGAAATTCACTCTTGGATTTACAAGGTTTGACTGGCAGATGGCGGAAAGGTGAAGAGGAAAGGTATGCGCGTGTGTGTGTGTGTGTGTGTGTGTGTGTGTGTGTGTGTGTGTGTGTGTGTGTGTGTGTGTGTGTGTGAGAGAGAGAGAGAGAGAGAGAGAGAGAGAGAGAGAGAGAAAGAATCAGACAAACAGACGGGCAAGCAAACAGGTTGGCAGCAGACAGACAGACAGACAGACAGACAGACAGGCAGGCAGGCAGACAGGCAGAAAGACAGACAGAAAGACAGACAAAAAGACAGACAGAAAGATANGATAATGATGGTGAAATACAAAAGGTCATGGTAGAAAGGCTGATAGATAGACGTACCTGCGTACAGACTTTGCGGTCGGTCGGATTAATGGTAAGACTAGCAATGAGACAGACAGATGGATAGACAGTTAGAAAGATAGACACTGGAGAAGACAGACAGGCAGGCAAATGAAGGAAAGGGCAGCCAGGTAGACAGGAAAGCGATGGATAGATGGATGGTCTGACAAAATGGATAAATGGACAAAACCAGGTAACCATGGGGACACAATGCGGAGAAACAGTACCGACAGATAGAAATAATAAACCAATTATCAAGTGACAGACAGACAGACAGACAGACAGACAGACAGATAGACAGATAGACAGACAGACAGACAGTTCGGAGGATAGACGGATGAGCATACAGACAGAGAATCATACAAAAAAAGACAGACGGAATACAGACAGACTATCAGACAGTCCTAGACTATGTAAACAAACAAACCAGACAGCAGAAAAATACAAAGACAAACGAAGTTTCCCTCCTGTAACCCGAGAAAGCACAAGGGAGTTCATTTTCTGGCACAGAACCCAAACTGGCAAGTTGACGGGAGTTAAAAACTTAGCAAGGGTAGAAATGAACCAGTGTTGGAGTTTTATAAATTCACGATTCGAATTCTTCGTGGCCACAGATTCATCGAATACTAATCTTCTCGGAATCTCGAATTTCGAGTTCAGGTCACGAGAACCAGTTAACTGCAAGGATTTATGACACCGATTCGCCTCACAATCCATCAAAAGCAACCGAATCAATAAAACGGTGGACATTAGATTAACTGAATATGAACGTGAATCTGTAAAATCGTCGAACACGATTTGAAGATTCAAACCGGAATCCAAGACCAATCGAATACGAGTTTGTGGATTCAAACTCCATTCCAGAAACGCGTCGAACACGCTTGTATGAATTCGAGTATAGACTCATCGATTACGATTCTACAGATTAGAAATCGAATCAATAGACTCGTCGATACAATTCTTTATACAAGGATTCGGTTATCAAGAGATTTGTGTTCGAACATGCCCACCAATCATCAAAGGTCAAGGGTGTAATCGGTAACAGCCGACAGCGCGTCATTCAGCGGTGCAGTGAGTAAACAAACAACAGCGAGTTGTCTCTCTATGGAGCACTGGCTGAGAGTAAATCGAGGTGTAAAATGAAATTCACTCTTGGATTTACAAGGTTTGACTGGCAGATGGCGGAAGGGTGAAGAGGAAAGGTATGCGCGTGTATGTGTGTGTATGTGTATGTGTGTGTGTGTGTGTGTGTGTGTGTGTGTGTGTGTGTGTGTGTGTGTGTGTGTGTGTGTGAGAGAGAGAGAGAGAGAGAGAGAGAGAGAGAGAGAGAGAAAGAATCAGACAAACAGACAGGCAAGCAAACAGGTTGGCAGCAGACAGACAGACAGACAGACAGACAGACAGGCAGGCAGGCAGACAGGCAGAAAGACAGACAGAAAGACAGACAAAAAGACAGACAGAAAGATAGACAGAAAGACAGACACAGACAGAGAGGAAGAAGACAAGGGAGAAGAGTGTCGATGACAGAAACAAATAACAATAGTACGTGTGATAGAAAGCCTTATATGACGACGTGCCTACTCCAAAATACCACTACCTCTATCGTTACCACCACCACCACCATCATCACCACCATCAAAAACAACATCAACACAATAAATGCAGAAGACGCAGGGCGTTATCTGAAATTACCTCTTGTAAGTTTTCGACTCTCTTTCGGTGCTGACGTTAATGGAACCAAACTCACAGGAACGGACTTACACCAGCATGGATAGATGAAAGATCGAACCAGAAAGTGAAAGAAATAATGGATAGAACCAATATCAGATGGTTACAAGAGAGAAAGACCTAGGGATGCCCTATTTGCCCCCACAGCGTTTCCTTAACCAAGTACGTTTTCGTCCATTAAACGTCCAGCAGGGCAAACAACCAGCTGTTGACAGCCACAGTAAACAGGGCTGTTCTCAGATGGCTGCTGGAGAGAGGGACCGAGCAACTATGGGAATGGCCCGTCTGCTAAAACGCCGGTTCCTAATTTAGGCAGCCAAGCAAGTCTCCTTGCAAGTCAAGAATAATTATTATAGGATGGGGATATTTTGGCTGAACATGGCTGGACAGCCACCTGTCCCGTAGAGAGTATTTTGGCTGGAAATCCATCTATTCCGTGGAGAATAATTATTATGTCTCGCTGGAAAGCCAGACAATAAGATTTTGCAAATTGGGCAAAGCCTAATATAATTCTNTATATATATATATATATATCATGTGAAGATTGAGTCTTTCTTCTTCAGATTTTGAGTCATATTCAAAATCCATTAAGCTGGAGAGTAGGGTATCGTTAAGAGTAATTTTATTGCAGAATCTTAGGATGAAAAACAGTTGCATGATAGGGGAGATAACTCGGGAAAATTGCAGACCTCGATTAAAACTACAGTCGGCCAGAATACTCTGTAAGGTTTATTCTGGTTGTCCAGCTAGTCTACCCACTCCATTTTTATAGTGCTCCTGTGAGA
>JAWQUT010000066.1:486855-499653 GCA_033807755.1 Ellobium chinense | reverse complement strand
AGAGAGAGAGAGAGAGAGAGAGAGAGAGAGAGAGAGATGGCAAGTGGAGGTATACCACATACTGTAGGTAGACAATGATTCAATGATATGTCAAGCCTTTGGCCAGCAGTAGTCATTGTGATACAAATACCAGTGCTCTGATGTAAATCAGTGAGGCGGCAAGGGGGGAGGGGAGAGAAAAACGGAGAGAGGTAAATAAGGAAGGCTAAAGGAAGAAAAAGAAAAGGTATACAGCAATAATTAGTGAAGGATAAACCAACTGATGTGCCCAGATCCAGCGGTGGTCAATGTAATTGACAATATAAATACCACTGTGACTGTGATATGACATGGCTTGGCCGTAAATGAGGGAGGGAGAGATGGAGGTAAGGGGAAAGAGAGAGAGAGAGAGAGAGAGAGAGAAAGAGAGAGATGGCAAGTGGAGGAGATGGAGGTATACAACATTAGGTAGACAATGATTCAAATCATTGTCAAGCCTTTGGCCGCCAGTAGTCAGTATGATTGATAATATAAATACCAATGCTGTGGTATGACATGGTTTGGCCGTAAATGAGGGAGGGAGAGATGGAGGCAAGGAGAGAGAGAGAGGGAGAGAGAGAGAGAGAGAGAGAGAGAGGGCGAGAAAGTAGAGGTTTATATCTCAAAATAGTCAAGGGTCTATCTGATGTGCCATTCCCTTGTCCAGCGGTAGTCTATCTGATTGATAATATAAATATCAGTATTATGATATGACATGTGTTAGTCGTATATGAGGGAGGGAGGTAAGGAGAGAGAAAGAGTACGAGAAGGAAAGGGAACAGGCATGAACTATGAACGACTACAGGCGATCGTTTCGGTAGCTGTCCAAGTTCTACTATTTAGTTTCTCGTATTGCAAAATATCAGCTTCTTTCACAACGTACATTTTGCACCAGTCTGCACACTCTGCACCATTAGCTTCAGAATCGCTCCAGAATATTATGTGACAGTTCTCCAGATGTCTGAACTGAAAAAGAACGATATCTGTTTAAACTCATGCTCGTTTTGAGTGTTCAATTTGCACACTGGCTTGATGACAGCATCCTTTTGTTTCGGTATCGGAAGCCTCACGTCGTTATATTATCCAGCAATTTGAAAAATCATTTGACTGAATAACTCTTATTCCGAAGTCATCCATTCAAGAATCCACTGATTTACCATGGTCGAGCGGTAGTGTGAATGATAAACGTAGAACTATATTGTGAATGCACGTGAATGTACCAGTGCGTTGTGAACATGTTTGATGTTAGTAGTTATAGTGCTTAAAATGTTCATGTGCTGTCCTGCTGCATACTGTATTTTGCCCATGTACCACGTCTGTGGTCTGGGCGTATTCCTAATAAACCTGTTAAACGTTATGATCTAACAAAGTTTGGCTAAAAGGGAGATAAATAAGGAGGAGCGATGAAGTAAAGCAGGAAGTGAGAAGGACAAGGAAAAGGTTTATTATTATCGTAGAGTACAGAGAAATGTACCACTGATGTTTCTAGACGTAACTGTAGTCGGCGCAACTGGCAATAATGTGGTTTGTATGAACGATCCTGAGGAGGACTATGTAAAAAATAAAATGGAATGGAAGGAAGAATACATTATGGGCTTGTAATAATTATTTTGCTTCTTTTTTACCGTGTAGGCTTCATGCTATATTTTGAGCTGCTCTCTGAATCCAAAGATTGAGCTACCAACCAGCTCCATATCATTAGTTCATTCATTCTGTGTATAAATATTTTTTAGCATAACAAAACCATAGCGAGACCACTGAATTGTGAGCTAGGCTGCTTTGTAAATCCACCTTCCAGTTTTCAGTACTTATCACCGGGAGGGGCAATTTCACTTTGCCCAACTCACAAAAAAGAAAAAAAAATGATGATTTGCCTATGAAAACTCAATTCCATTCAAGATAAGCCAAAATAAAATGATCTTAAAAAAAGAAAAATCAAAATTCGCTCCATGAGATCTTAATCTGAGAGTGCAGGAGATGCAAGAGGATAGAAAGATGAAGACTGAATATATGTCTTTGATTGAAGATCCTAACACCGAAAGTCATATAACCAGTAGTCTATGCGTTTAACATTTCACGACTTGCCACATAAGGAGGGAAAAACGAAGAAGCGGCAGTGCGTTTTATTCTTAGCGTTTACCTTGACCTTGTAACACCATGTCTGAAATCGCAACCTCTGTAGATGTGAATTTAAGTGAAGTCGATTTAATACAGTCTCATCATTCCCAGTAAGCTGCCTTTTCTGTTGACCACATCATCTAATATATATCTGTGAAGGAATGGACGCTTGATTCCCAAGAAATCGTTTACCCAGAGAAATGCTTCATTATGAGCTGAATAGAAGTCACTCACCGTCTTGGAATGAAAGCCTAAGAACTTCGGAGCTTTCAAATTCCTTCTTTCTCTCGCGCTTAGCGATTATCGATCTTAAAATCCGAGGGAGGAAGGTCATAATACAAAATATTGTGACTTAAAAAAAAAAAAAAAGAAAAAGTCATTGGGGTGAACGTATGAGGCTAATATAACAAAAATGAAAATGGAAGAAATGGGGGGAAAACTTATAATGTATCAGTATTTCCCTTCCAAATTTGCAGTTGCAAATATATATTTGAGCTGCTTTTGCTTCGTCGTTAAAATGGTTCTCCCACATTCTCAAACAGCGAAAAATTACTT
This sequence comes from Ellobium chinense, assembly GCA_033807755.1. NCBI lineage: Eukaryota > Metazoa > Mollusca > Gastropoda > Ellobiida > Ellobiidae > Ellobium > Ellobium chinense. The sequence continues at coordinate 496,962 of JAWQUT010000066.1, read as the reverse complement.
GGGTCACGGTGCTTTCCCACATTCTCAAACAGCGAAAAATTACTTGGGTCACGGTGCTTGAAAACAGCTAAAAATTACTTGGGTCACGGTGCTTCAAGCACCGTGACTCAAGTAGTTTTTCGCTGTTTGAGAATGTGCCTTTATACACACTACAAGATGAGAACCACTGGCCCTGCTGGCGTTCAGAGTCCATCGATTCACGAGAGTTCAAATGACACCGCTAGCTACTGTTCAAGACAAGCTTACTCGGAGCTTTTAGCCAGCCTATTAGAACCGGACTGAGGATCTGGAAGACCTTGACGGTAGGCTCGTACCACGTGCACGTGTCTTTAGTCACTGCGAGTCTACAGTTATGAAGATGCCAATAGTAACCGGCATAAAAGTATGCAACTTTAAGTAGTCCCTATAAAATCTGAAAATTGGCCGTTGAAGGGGAATGGGAATTGGATTTGAATTTCAAAGACTTAGAAAGCCACAAATATTTGTGTGGACTCAGAAGGGTTTTGCCACTCAAATATATACAGTGTGATTTTTGCTAGATAGGTAAGGTTACCCTCTTTACTGTGTGAAAATGCCAAAACTATTGGACCTGGGTAGCCTGATTCACTGCCAAAGTTCTCAAAATCTTATTTGTCTTGGAGTATTATTCTACGTGTCAAATTTCAGAGGCAAAGTTAAGCAATATATGTGGAAAATATTTTGGCATGGGACTCCTTGATAAGTTAATGAGGGTTGTAAAACCTTATATAGCCAACAGTGCAAGAAACAAACATTGACATCTTCATATCTAAAGCTACGACTTTTGTATATATTCTGAATAGAAGTTTATACATGGACTTAAATTCGGGCATATCACGTCTCGCATTCCAAAATATCGTGATGTCTTTCATCTTATCTTTCAAGACGGTTATGAAAAATTCCTAGGAGGACCCTTGTCAAATAATTTCAACAGTGACACTTTTATTTCCTTACAGTCATTAACTCCTGCTAGAAAATAGTAGAACAACAGTTGACAGATTTGGTGGTGATTATGGTGGTGGTGGTGGTGATGATGATGATGATGAGGAGGAGGAGGAGGAGGAGGAGGAGGAGGAAGAGATAATGATAGTGAATATTTCCTATAATGATGATAATGTGTTAGAAGAGAGTGGAAAAAAACTTGCATAAATGACAAAATAGAATGGATATAAAAGACATTTTCATACTTAAAATTCTTGAAAAAAAAGATCCTTTTATATTTTAGATACGTTTACCACTACCTATATCAAGAACACCGGTATTAATTTAGCTATCATTTTTTTTACGGCATTGCTATATTTTACGTTTTAGTTCTTCAGTAAAAATGTTTAATGTATGACATATATTTTGTGTACAAGACGCGGCCAGGTTACGATGGTCTGAGTGCCCCCTACCTCCACCCTCACCCCTTCCCCCTACCTCCACCCTCACCCCTTCCCCCTACCTCCACCCTCACCCCTTCCCCCTACCCTGAAGAGGATTAATTTCTTTAAATAAAATTACTGTATTATTATACTGTCGGTTGGCAGTATAATCACTAGATATTTCCTTTCGCCTATAATGTCTTCCCATTAGAAGAGGAATAACATGAGGGGAATCCCCGGGCAAAAAATATAGTAGCTCCTATGTGACGGAAAAGTGGCAGGGGGGAGCCGTAGAGCAACAGTATTGACAATTTGTAGAGCCAAATTGCACTGTAACCACTAGAACAATGCTCTTTTCCATGGAATGTCCCCGGAGGAGCTATTGTTCTGCGGCTTGTCGAGAACATGATTAGATGGCTACTCACTTTGCCGGCTGCCCCAGGCTGTGAGTGAATTGGATGGCTGAGCTTGAAGAGGTTGGAAGAGCGGGCGACAAGAATAGAGGCGTGAGTTGAGGACCAGAGAATGTCGTGGGAAATGGTGTTAAGCATCAAACAGATCGCTTGATGCCCCGTGGATGGCCCTCCAATATGCCTGGTTTTATTTGGGTCTGCTTTCTCTACCCCCCTCCCCCCCTCCCCTCTCCACCCCGAAACCTTCTTTCGCTTGCTTATCTTTATCTCTTATTATGGACTTTACATCGTCCATCTCACCTCGTATCTGTCTTCTGTTTGATCTATCTAACCCTTCAAGTCATTATAGATTCAGTTTGTTTTTTGCTTGCCTGTCTGTCTGTCTGCCTGCCTGCCTGCCTGCCTGCCGGCCTGCCTGCCTGCCTGCCTGCCTGCCTGTCTGTCTGTCTGTCTGTCTGTCTGTCTGTCTGTCTGTCTGTCTGTCTGTCAACATTCTCTATTTATACGAATGCACTAACATCCAACAAGATAGATTATACTCATCATTAGATTCTAACCTACCTACCATCTTGTGCATATTTTCTTTTTGCTTGCTTGGCATTCCTTTACCATGAGTATATAATAGAAACCAAAACTGATATTAAATGTTAATGCTGGCATGCAAGAATGAGTTTTTTTGTTTCCATAAATATGCAATATATCAAAGCACAGCTGTTGCGGTAGTAATGATCAATCTACCAAATCAAGAAATTGGCCTTTATGCGAACACAGAATTACATTACATCATAATACAGAGCACTTGAACCTAAGCTTTGACTTGATATTTTTGCGCCTTTAAATTATCGCTGGATTAAATACCCATTCTACGGAAAGGGTCAACATGGTTTAGAAGTGAATTCACATCAAACAGACCACTGATACACTGATAGGAATCTAATTGTTCCGTTATCAAAGCTAAAGAAACAGAAAACGTACGTGACGCGATAGCATTCTTAACACACCGAAACGCACTACTCTACATATTATACACACAGAAAGAGGGAGAGATTTTTCTGTAGGTGGCCATAGTGCCAGCAAGATAATTGCAGATGTACCACGTGTTCAGCTGAGTTACTGGCATCGCTCGTAACATGACAACATATAAGATAAGATAAGATAAGATAAGATAAGATAAGATATTTATCCCCGTGGGGAATTTTTTTTTGTTACAGTGATGCATACAATTATACATACATTAACAGACACATATTACATGATACACACGCCGCCCCAGTCACTCACTCTGTCGCGCTCTCGTCTTCACCCTTCACTGCTCACACAACTTACACACTGCAGTTCACTGTGCACTTTAGAAACACTCTAATGGCCCTAACCTACGGAAATGAGGAGTCCCGGATTATTCGCACTGAGTGTGGAACGAATGATGTTGATGAAAAGTCATGATGCTGAGTACTAAATAGCGACAGTGCTATGTGTTCAAAGATGAACAGCGTTGGTGCTGAGTTTTAGTAGATTAATAGTCATTAGGCTGAGTTTAACTGAAGAATAGTTCAGGTTTCTGGGTGTTAACAGATGAATGGCCATGGTGTTGAGTGTTAACATATGTTAGCCTTGATTCTCAGTACTAATAGATAAAACGGCATTCTGCTGAATGTCAGCAGATTAATAGCTGTGGTGCTGAGTGCTTACAGATAAACAGCCATAGTGCTGAGTGTTAAATGATAGATAACCATGTACTGGGTGCTAGTAGATGAAAAGACATGGTATTGAGTGATCAGATAATTAACCATGCAGCTAGGTATTTTTACAGGAATAGCATTGACATTGAGCTTGAAGATGTCTGTTAATAGATGAATAGCCAAGGTGCTAAGCGTTAAAAGATTAATAGCCATGGTGCTGACCGTTGAAAGATGAATAGCCAAGATGCTAGTCGTTGACAGTTGAATAGCCACAGTGCTAAATTAATANCTTGTCTGACGCAAATGACAAAGTAATCATTATAGACCTGCCCTCGGCCACTGCTACGGGATTGATTACACCGGACACATGGGAATTTTCCTGGAAATTTCTGCCCTGGTCATATCACCGAGGTCATTAGGTATCGAATCCCTTATAAAAAGGCCAAGGTTACCATAACAGAATCCCGTCTAATAGGTGTGAGGGTTCGCCCGTATGATGTAAGTGATTATCTTTTCAACAGAACGCGAATCGTCCGTTCGCCAACAAAGTAATGAGAATCGAATACATTGTGTTGGAGAGTGAAAATGATTGCAATAAAAACGTGAGTAGTGTTAACAGATAAAAACAACAACAAAAATTACATTTAGATTCAAAGTGTAATTATGCAGTGGCAGATCTAAATAAAAGATAGAACAGTGCTCAAGGAAGGAGGCAGCAAAGAAAGTAGTGACTCATCTCGTAACTGTAATTGTTGTCACACTTGTGTGCAAGGTTCAAAACAGTGCAATAATCAATACCATTGACAAAAGAGAAGTCCTCAGTCTCTAGCGGTAGCGGTGCATCGCTCAACCCTATGAACTTCGCCATCTTTGAAACAGATCACCAGGTCACGTGACTCCGGCCACCAGCTGGTCGGTTTCTTAAAATACCTAATTGTTGAAGTAGTTACAAGAAAGACTGTGGCGTCAATGAAACGTTAAGATAGTGTTAGGATACAGTTCGGTCTCTACGAAGAGGGGGCACGAGATGAAGATGGGATGGTGGGATGGTGGAGTGGTGGGATGGTGGAGTGATGGAATGGTGGAGTGGTGGGATGGTGGAGTCGAGGGATGGTGGAGTGGTGGGATGGTGGAGTGATGGGATGGTGAAGTGGTGGGATGGTGCAGTGATGGTATGGTGGAGTGATGGGATGGTGGAGTGATGGGATGGTGGAGTGGTGGGATGGTGGAGTGGTGGGATGATGAAGTGGTGGGATGGTGGGATGGGGAAAAGAAAGAAATGTCCGAAACTCATGAAGAAGAAGGATAGGAGATCTAAGAGGTACAAATTTCGTTTTTTTTAAATGGCTCTCCCTATATGGAACAAAAACACGATCATAGAACAGCATCAGTGACCGTATGCATAATGCGTAATCCTTGTGTGAATTAACGCATTGCACTAACCATTAACCCCACAACATAAGCTGTGTTCATTAAGTTAATGCAATGTGTTAATTAATGCAAGGGTTATGCATATGGCCACAGATCTATGCACTCACTGCACATAACATTTTTTTTCTTATGAATTGCTTAGAATACGAAATATAGACTCGGCCTACAGATTGACAAAGTTTTACATCTGTCTAAAGTGGATTATTTGCCTTGATGGAAATGAAGGAGTATCTCCTCAAAGAAACTTTTTGTTAACGTCTGTTATGAGAAAAGTTGATCAACAAAACAATAAGTCATGCAGTCGACTCTCATTAATCGCAGTTCGCTTTATCGCATTTGTTCCCAAATCGCAACACTGAAAAAAAACAAAGATCTAAAATAAACAATCCCACTAAATGCAACCCTCCTCTTAATTGCATCTCATTCCATTGTCCAGTAAAGAACAAATCCCCAATTTACCTGGGTAAATTACATATCGGAGGTGATTGGCGTCTCTGAATAGGTCATCCAACTTTACGTGACAATAGTATAATCAAATCTAATAAACAATAACCAAACAGAAAAACTTTGGTCGGTCAGGCGAACTCGGCTGCGAGATGTGACCATTTTTGAAACGCGTAATGTTAATGGTCAGTGACAGACGCTCATAATATTAATCTATTTATAGATCTATGTAAATATAAACTGAGAAGTGAGAATAGAGGGGCACTTGCTCTTTGGTGAATATGCGCGCACGCATGTATGTATGCTGTCTCTTATACACATCTTCATATCTAAAGCTACGACTTTTGTATATATTCTGAATAGAAGTTTATACATGGACTTAAATTCGGGCATATCACGTCTCGCATTCCAAAATATCGTGATGTCTTTNAGAGAGAGAGAGAGAGAGAGAGAGAGAGAGAGAGAGAGAGAGAGAGAGATTACCTTTTTTGTAAGGAGGTGGTTGTGTGAGCGAACGAGAGACCGAGCGACTGAGAGAGAGAGTAAGAAAGACGAGAACGCCAGAACAGCAAATAAGTCACGTGCAAATGAGCGATAGCAAGTGTATGAATGAGATCATGAGACTATGTAATCAGGAATGTATTAATGTTTACTGTAATTGTTAGCAAGTTATGTGAATTGGCATACTGCTTAACAAACTCAACTTGAACTTGAACCTTTATCTACTGTTTGTTGGTGGGAGGTGTAGAAGAACCAGATTTTTCTGGAGAAGTTAAAACCATGGCTGCCTGTCTTTTAGTTAAGTAAAATCTCTTTGTTTTCCGAATTTTAATTATTTCGGGATGAAATAATTCTGGTCTCCCGGTGCAATCACGTTTTTTTTAAAGGCATTTAACGCATTCGTTTATGGTTCTTTTCAAAGAGTATTCTATCGCCTGTAGCATGTGGTCTGTCTTTTGACGCTTTGATTATGAGACCTGTACACTACCAGATATCAATCAGCAGTAGTCACCCTGTGTATTCGCCTATCTGCCACGTTGATCGATTTCACAGGTAGAATGACGAGATGGTTGTTACACTGAAGAACACTATCAGCAACATCAATTTGAACCTCCATAATCCGCCTCATCGATCACCGATCAATTATTCCATTTTGTTAAACTTCATCTTCATTACTCACTAATAACCACTCCTCTAGTAAACAGCGCTCACACATCTGCTGCTAAATGCTGAATTGTAATCAGATCGTTCACAGAATTTACGCCGTCATTAGAGCTGCGCCTTCCGATCATTACCGTTGGAAACCAAGCCACGCTTACAAAGGCAGTAGGCATTGTCCTCGGCTCAGACAGGTTTGCTTTCGTATTTCAAATACTGGATGTTTTAATAACATTTTGTTTTACTGTAGCGTCAGGAGGGACATTGAACTAGCGAACGGCAAAGTGTCCATGCTCTATGAAATGTTTTACTCGTGAAATTCGGAAAATATAATTCTGATATCAAGCACACGGTTGAATTCAAATATAATGACTCACTATTCCGTTCCTCTCTTTTTAAACCCAGGGCGGGACGTTCAGTGTTTTGGTGACATGACCACGTGCTTAGAATAAATCATCTCTCACTTAAAATAGCTACTGTACCAACTGTTTGCGTATTTACCGTAGTACTTGCCGGGCAATTGCCCCCCCAAGGCCACAACTCTCAAAAGAACCCAAGAGGTTCTCAGCTTGTCAAGAACCCACAGACCCTGCACTTTACCCAATGTCATGTCCTTTTTCCGTTATAGAGAGAGTCGTAGTGCAATTATTGCCCAAGGGTCTTCCATCATATTCATTTGGCCTTGGATACCGCATTGTAGATTAGCGAATCGATAGTAGCGGTAGTGCGAACGACGAAATGAAGGGAAGAATAGATATCACCGTCATGTAAGCCTATTGATTCTATATTACATACCGTCCGTATTGATGTGTAAGGCTGTATTCTACAAATTAGATCAAATGGGAATACTGCAGACAGTTCGGTCAGAGTTTTAAGCCAACTTTGTGGACAGTCTCAGAATACAGGGTTGCGTCTTTGCGCGTGGCCTGTTTTGACCTCGAGCTGAACCCGGAACTCAGGCACATTTCATAGGAAATATCCCGGGACACTCGCCCATAGTGCACTGTTCAGGGTTAGGGGTAGGATCAAGAACGAAAATCAAACTTGGGATAGTCTAGTCATTACATTTCATCATTGTAGCTGAACTTTCTCATGTTGCTTTCGCTTACCTAATCCTGTTCCTAAACGAATAAACGACACTTTTAGGCGGGCATGTCCTGATATAATGCACGTGAAGGAAGTCAGACAGGTAGATGTTAGGGTTAACAGTGTTAAGCAGCCTAAGTGCGCTTAAGATTAGGTTTATGACATAATTCAAGGCTGTACAATATAAAGGTCTGAGCTGATGGTTAGGTGCAGGGATCGAACTCCGGCAACCGGCAAATTTCGGGGGCAAAGTTGAGAAGCTGACGCACCCTCAAATTTACGCACGCTGATTGGTGGAATGGATAGCGTGCCGTGTGCAAAATGCAATCCTCTTTTTGACGACAAGCTAAAATATTGAAGTCCCTAAACATTTTAGATGAAATTTGGTCTTTTCATCCTCTTAAAATGCATTCATGTATTTTTCTCCAAACTTCATTTTGTAGAATACGACGCTGTAGCTCGTTCATCATCGCGAGAGAATATCATTCCAACTTATCCATAACCCTAGGCTAGGGCGATGATTTACTGACATTAATGACAAGGAACAGTTTATGCGAAACACAGCTGGTCCTGGGAGCTTTGACCCAATGAAGCTGTTATTGACCGACTATTGAATATGTTTGTTCAGCCCAGAGAAACTTCATCTAATATTGCCCCCGTGTTTATAAACCTTATTCTCATTACAGTAGATTATAGATGCTTTTATCACCAACGACAGCAGAAGGGATAGGTAAAGCTCAGTCACTGCTACCCCGTCCCCCCCCCCCNCCCCCCAGTTCCTGTTCCTGTTCCACTCCTGCCCATTCAGTGCTACCCTTCCCACACCACCTCTGTTGAGACGGTCCTGATTTGCTCCTGCTAAACGCCCTCCGATTCATCTGAAACTACGCTCTTGAAAGCAACGAAGGGTTTCCATTAAAGTTGATAATAGGATGATTGGCAACTTCAACAGCAGCAATAACAAACGAAATTCAGTGAGCTCCGCTTAACCGCAATCTGGATAATTGCAACTTTCATTATTCGCAATTCCTGCTAAATAACCCTTGATGAAAGTCACTGATAAATCCCAACTCCATTTAATCGGAACGTTTTCCATGCACCCGAGAAGTTGCAATTGAGCGGAGTTGACTGAACATGCATGTACAGTCTAGTCGCTGCTACCTTTGGCATCACAACCACCCTTGTCTACCTCCATTAAACCGCACGGGCCGCATTGTGAAAGCTTCGCCCATGGAAGCAACTGAGGCTACGAACCTAGTTTTCAGTCTCTCACTTTGACCAGTCGGCTTCCACCAGCCATCAACCATCATCCATCTTTCTCTTAGAACTTCCTCTCATCCCTGTCAGTCTGATTCAAAAAGCCTGGATTCCGTGCCAATAGTCACTTACAGGGTACCCGCAAACTACCCTGGGATCGGTATAGTATTATCCGTGCCGATAGTCATTAGCAGGGTACCAACACTACACTTGAACATGTACAATATATTGGCGACTGCCGTTCATTTCTTAGCCCCTTCGCACGTATGATATACACGTGCGTCTTCACTCTATAGTCCAAACAACGTTTAGAATGTATAATATGTACGTCCTAGAGGTAGTATACCCGTGTCGTAACCGACGTACCCCTACGTTTTATTTCCTGTATAATGAACTATGCCAGCGTAAAATCATGCAGTTTAGCCGTAATTGTGCTGTAGCGCCGTAAGGCATTAATCTACCTACAGGCTCATAGTGATATGAAATAATATTGCGGTTACTTATTAGCCTGGATACAAAACTTTATAAACCGATTATTAACAGTATTAATAATTGTGTCAAAAACCCATGTCTTCTTGACTGAGTTAAATATCAACAACGCCTTCAGGGTTCTGACATTTTTAAAGTAAATTAAGTTTGCGAGGAGCAATTACCTTGACATTTAGAATGCAGTCTCCGAGGTTGGAGGGAGAAAAAAAAACGCTCTTCAATTACGAAATAAAAGAAAAATTGTTTTGCTCACCCACCTTTCTGATGGTAAGGTTTGAACAAAAGCGAGGACATCTTCTTGCGGCAAAGAGTCTGCCTTAAGTACACCCCTCACTGACTCATTAAAGTTCTCTGGTCCAAAATCCTTTCCACGTATGTTCTTGAACTTTTAATCCGAATTTTGATACCTAAAAGTATTCCCGAAGACCAATTCCATTTTGAGGACTTTACTTTGCCAGCCACACAGTAAACAGGATAACCTTACGTGTCTCACAACAACCACTTAGTTTACCCTCAAGTTTCAAAACCCTATTAATTTTGAGTCTACAAACTATGTGCATCTATCTAAACCTTTAATAATAATAATGTAGTTTTTAGTCTCATATCCAGGCTAATGCCCGCTCATGCGACTTCACACTATTATTACCCCAGCAGGCCTGATCACTCTAGGTGTTTCTCGACTCCCTGGGGAGCATACAGTGCCGCTGCCATTTTTAGGCGCTGATCACCAGCATTCTGACAATATCTTCCACTGCCTATAGCCAGGTA
>JAWQUT010000066.1:470195-486838 GCA_033807755.1 Ellobium chinense | reverse complement strand
TTCAACATTAAATTTCATTTCAGGTCATACACATTACCTGACCGCACACGCTACCACACCTTCACACATACCCACACAACCGTTGACACATACCAGAGTGAAATATATAACGATATATATGGACTGTACTGGAAACTGGACAACTCAAGAGTCCTGGCCTTTAAAGTTAAACCAAAACCCCTTTTCATCCCTTCTCAGGATCAATTTTCTGATTTAGTTGGACTCTTTAAAATTGCTTACCATTATGCCGGTTACGATTGGCATCTTCATACCTGCAGAGATTCCGCGTGCAGCTGTGCAAGTCTGCTCTGAGACCGTCAATAATCATGTAGATGTAATGATGAAAGAATTCTTTGTCTGAGACAAACAAGAACCTGCTTTTGGCTTTTCATTATGTCTGCTTAAACAAAGAGTGTTTCTCTAATCTCGCTGTATATTTTCACAAGCTTGTTCTAACATCATCATTATGTTATTCCACGAGTCTGCTTGCGTTCAAAGACAGTGTTTTCTCAAAACCTTTCTCGCATATTCTTCTACTGTCTCATTCTTTCCTTAGATCACTATCCCCCCCCCCTTCCTTCTCCCCCTCCCATCTCCCGCTTTTACCCACCCATCCCCTCAAAATCAATAATTTTTCATCTTTTAAAAAAAAATTGTTCTTAGTTCCGCATAAAATTCGTTCCGTTTCAATCCCCATCAATCGTTCTTCTTCCAGACATTGTGTGAAGTTCCCCCCTAAATTTGGCAGATACTAAAAGCTAAAATGATACAGCCGTGTGAAGTCCTGGGGGAAATTTCACGGAAGAACTGAAGGGGTTAACGGGTATGGCATGGATGATCTCCCTTGCGGGAAGTGCGTGGCTAGGTGGCGCCAGACAAGCAGTGTCCCAACAGGAAACATGATGGATGCCAGCCCAGATCTGTGTCACATTAGCTTTACGGCTTCGTCGGAACGTGGGTTGGTGGGACTGATCTCGAAGAAGATGCTAGGCCTAGGAGAAACAGTGGTACCTGAGGTATTCCTAGTCTATATAATTTTACAATAGACATCGGTTAAAACGAAACTGTCTGTATCAAAGGCATATGTTCGGCTTAAAGAGAGTTTCGGTTCAGAGAGAGACGCCTAAAGGAAGGAAAATCAACTGTGCATCATGCTCCCTATTCGATTTAACGGTACTTTCGGCTTAACCATTGTCTACTGGACTTCGTTATCTACTGAAGATAATATACCAAAGTCTGTGCTTTCAAGGAGAGAGATGATTTTGAAGCTGCCAGGAAACTAGCGTTTTTCGTCATACTATGCCACTGCAGCGTGATCACATCTTTCATGTTAGAGAAATAGTCCTGCCTTTTACAAAGCGAGCCTAATATTGCCTGCTACTTAAATTACTAGGGATAATAGTAAGGGGATTGTTTTGCCGGTAGTTTGGTTTATTGCTTGTGAGTACATCAGTTGAGTCAGGATGACGTTGTCGTTAGGTGTGGAGAGGGAGAGGCGCTTTTTATGACAACGGAAATCTTTGGAGAGACAGAATAAAAACAAAATAATACAATTGATGAATCCAAAGAGATGCCAAGAGGGAACGAAAAAGTAAAACTAAGTCAAGGTCAAACCCGAAGAGGTTGAGAGAGTGGAGTTGATTCATATCAACTGTCAAAGGACAGACAGACAGACAGGCAGGTAGACAAGAGGGCAGGCCGGCAGGCAAGCTGGTAGGCAGGCAAACAGACAGACAGGCAAACAGACAGACACAGACAGACAGACAGGCAAGCAGGCAGACAGACAGACAGACAGACAGACAGACAGACAGACAGACAGACAGACAGAGAAAGAGAGGTGACAAATGGCAAACAATGGCCAGTATGCAGCATACAAGTTCACTGTCCGTTCACATAGCTTTATTTCTTCTTTTCTTCTCCCTCTTGGCACGCACATTTTCCTGGCATTGTTGTTTCAGAATTTCACAGCATATCGATGGTACCAGGTGGAGACTCCATGGATAATAATAATTGTGGTCATCGCATACAACATTTCCTCATTCCATTCTTCGTACTTGTTATCTGTGTACTCGATTCCACACGTTGGTATTCCTTTCGCATGGTATCATCACCATTCCGCTCTTTGTACAAGTATCGATTCCCTACACTGGTATTCTTCCTACACGGTACTAAGTCTGAGTTCTGTCAGGGCCGATGTGTCCGCCCATCCACCATTACATGTGTTTGTTCTGTACACAAGGACTCACAAAGCACGCACTCGCACGGAAGACACGCAAAATATACAACTCAACAGATGACGGGTGAAAAGCGAGATGGGAGGAAGTAGTTTGTATACCCGCGATATGTCACTGTCCATCGCCCATTAGTACATTCACCGCATTCTCTCCCCTGACGACTGTGTTGCCCTTAAATAAGGTGCGTAGGTCGGCGCACATGCAGGACCGTAGTGTTTGTGTGAGGCAGGCTGATGCGTGCAAGACCAGTACAAAATGTTTGATCTATGTAAACATATATTAAGCGTTGTCTTTTCTCATTTTGAGCGCTGTGAACGGTTTTCAGTTCTGAGCCCCGTGGACCCGTGGACCCGTATCTTCCCTGACCATTCATACGAGTAGGCCTACATTATGGGTGTCTCACTTTTTCAGAAAACGAAAAGGGAGGGGGAGGGGGAAGCGGAGTTCCTATTGTAGTCATACTCTGAAGGCCATATCTGAAATGCGAGTCAATATTTCGTCACATTTCGATCTTCCATTTCCATTTCAAAGTTCATTGCAGACATTTCTGGCCATACCCCTCAAAACGTTGGACAATAATAATAAACATTATCAAGTTCAGGTACACATCAAAAAGCACCGTGCACTCCATTACGTGACAGTGAGTAATAGAAAACACTGTATCATATAAAAAGACCATGCGCGTGCCAGCCATGTATTAGAAGCGCGGCGGACCACATTTTGATTTGACGGCCAGCGGTTAGGCACACCTGCGTTTAATTATTTCGTGCGTAACAAATAAAATCCCTGTAATGAAAGCAAGAATCCACTGATGTTTAGAACTGTCTTAACCCTTTAAAGATGTCATGTTTTTTAAGAGTGTTGATGTTTCCAGATTCCAACTAGACTAGCTCATTAGCGTAAGGTAGATTTGTTTAAGTTAGGGCTTTTCAGCAGTTCAGTATGAAAACGGCCATGCTGCGTCCCTGTAAGTAAGAATAATTTATTACATAGGAGTTAAGATGCAGGAGTAGGTAAATATATATTCAAACGCTGTGGGGATCAAAAGGATTATGACGTACATGTGCGTCATTCACGGCAAAATGGTTAATGCTTCTAAACACACTTTCCTCTTCCCACCGACTAAGACAGTCAAGTTTACTCACGCCCTTTGCATGCCCGGCTTTGCCAACAGACACTGTGCTCACGCACAACACCGTTCCAGCCAAAGTAAGCAACATCAATACCGTTTCCAGTTTATTAGAAACTGCACGTTGTGACATTCATCTGTCTTGGTGCAGGTGATGGGAAATGAGAAAAGATGGAGGGTGATGGCTCTCCAACGGGACCGGAAAACTCAGAACTGGAATTCCAAGTTCGTATTTATGGAGTGGTAAGGGTAGGGGTTTAGGGTGGGGCTCATTCTCTAAGTACTGTGCGTGTCAAAGCAAGGGCTTCCGCCACTGTAAAACAACACTGCGTTAAGGGTAAGGGTATATAATTATGTATATGATTTCTTCCTTCCTTCATAAAAATATAAACTTTTGGTAGATCAACATTTGTAATCTTGGCCACTGTTGAAAATTTCTGTCTTTCCCTTATAGAAACCTATCACTAACAGCCTGGTATTGCAGTAACAAGCATACAATCAAACTCTGTAAATAAAAATTGGTGAATCTCTTAACTATTTTTTTTTGGTGTCTTTTTTAAAGCATTCTTGGTCATTCTTGTGGTACACTTTAATAGCCAAATTACCCAGACAGACAGACAGACAGACAGGCAGCCAGACAGACAGACAGACAGACAGACAGACAGACAGACAGANACACACACACACACACACACACACACACACACACACACACACACACACACACACACACACACACACGGCCTTGCATTGCAGCAGTGGGAGCCAGTGAATCTCATTAATCTTGTAAAAAAAAAAACTTGGTAAATCTCTTAACTATGTTGTTTTTTTATTTGTCTTTTTGAAGGCAAAGCATTAAACTGTCACGTCAAAAATAGATTAGAATTTTAAGAGAGTTTCTGGTGTTACCCTCTCGAAATGAAAAGTGCATATTACGGCCACCAACGCTATCAATATTCCTATACTACCTTACCTCACCTCTCCTCTCTCCTCCTCCTCGAAATATAAAAAGATGAGTTCTCGCCCTCATATCCCAATTCCCACCTCTTCCCCTCCCTTTCCCCAATTTCTCGAAACTTTTGCCTCGTCTTTAAGCTAATAACGCTTAAGCTCCTTCTATAAGGCAATAAAACATTCAGCAACATGTGGTCGATGAAAGCTGGCCAGAGATACTATAAATAGAGTTCGAGCAGCCACCACCCCCACACCCCCCGGCCTCTCTCAAACACCAAATGTAATCATTTTATAGGTCTGGAAAGCACGCCTCCAAAGAATGGGAACTGCGCATTCACAAGCACCTTTGGCTGCTGGTTTAAGTTTATGCAGTCATTATGCAGAGCTGCCGTCCAACAACAGAACACCGTAAGATGCTCAAATTAAATCATGATTATAAAGTGCTTTGTCGCAGATGGGAGCCCTTATTTTGATGAATTGCACTCGGAGCGCAGCATGTGGCATGCCACTTTGGGCGCCATAAATTCTGCCAGTATGTCCAACCTGCATGAATCTGCTCAACCCCCAGTGTTTGCTCACCAGATGAGCACGGTTTATTACTGGTAATGATTTATTACTATCTTCTCTTTGTCTTTGTTCCTTCTCGCTGATCTCTAGAAAGAGAATACAATTTCGGAGCAGTATTAAAATTTCGTTTCTCTTGGAATACAAACTTCGAACGTATTTTGAGTAGGGTCCTAAGCTAAAGGAGACATTATATCATGCTAATTAAATGAAATGGAAAAAAAATTACTAGTACATACAAATGCTCAAGAGTGAAAGATTTAAATTTGAGTATGGGTTTCCTGTTGTGGAGTGTGTAATTCTATCAACTGGATCTACACTGCTATGGTTCCTGTAGATGTCCAAAACATCTTTACATGGGCAGGAATTTTTTAAAAAATCATTTAGTTCCAAGTTACAGTGGAATCCTTCTAATGTGAGCTTACATTAATTCAAAAACTCAGTTTAAATGAACACAGTCTTTGCTCCCTATTTGATTGTTCTTGTGCCACCAATAATGCTTAAAACGAACTGCTCTTATAAAGTACAGCTATTGTGCCTCTGAACCCTTGAAGTTAAAAAAAAATCTGACTCTACTATCGGTGATTTCATAGCACACTTTTCACCAGTGTACTTCTTTCTTCCCTCATTTTCTGATTATTTTTCTCCTTCGTTCTCAGTCTTCCTTCTTCTCAATCTTCTCTATGCATTCCTTCCTTCCACTTCGACTTTTTTTTCACTACTTTGTTTCATCCTTTGTACCGAACGACTTACAATACAAAAAGGGCTTCCAACAATTTATGCGCATACCTCGTACCTTGTCTGTGTGTGTTCTAACATGACATTCCGGCCAAGACTGGCCAGCACCTGCAGCTCTTTAGTGGTAGAAAGAATGTTTACTTCATGTTCTTATCCTAAGCACTGACTTTAAAAAAATGAGTGCTTAAAGACCCGTCTGGGGTATATAAGGAGAGTAGAGGCATGATGAGATCGTTCATAATTTGAATTCAATCGCACGCTTCATATTTGGTACGTTATGTCCTAATTTCAAAACAATAATAACAATAACAACTATAACAATAACAGCAATAACAATAAGTTTGTTAGCTTAGATATACAGAGTATACATAATAAGCAAGCAGCAGTAAAACATTTCATTCTGCATAGACGCCTAACAGATCGCTAGTTTACTATTCCTCAGGACGTTACCGTAAAGAAAGTTGACATGAAACACTTTCAACATTTTGAACCATCTGAGTCGAGGCGGCGTTCTTAGTTATTTGTAGGTGGGGCTTTTCTTCAGACGGTAACCATCGGATAGCGCAGCTTTGAGAAGGAACTCATAGACAATGACGACAAAATGTTTATTAAGCACAGGCATTACTGTCTTTCCCTGATTTTATTATAGTTATATTGAGAAGCGCTTTTCACAATCTCCGAAGCTCTTAAATCCACTTGGATTAGGTTTGGAGAAAGACCCCCCAGGCCACCCCACTCTATCCCCCCTCCAAAAAAAAATGGCTCGGTTCAACAGTAAGGGCTCTGTATTGAGTAAGTCTAAATGAAAGAAAAATTACTGCATTTCTTGACATTTTTATCGCATTTCGTTGGCGAATTTCCATACCACCGCAACGACTCTGTATTGAGTAGACCTAAATGAAAGAAGAAATACATTTCTTGACATTTTATTGCCTTTTCAGGGGCGGATCTCTCTATCTCGGCAAGGGATCAAACTATGATGTAAAGGTAAAATGAGTCCTCGCATATTTCGAGTAGACGAAACTGGAAGCAGGAAGATCTTATTGTAATATATACCGAGTTACAAGGAGTAGCACCAAGCCGAGCAAAACAATCTTTTGCTTGGATAAGGATCTGGATCTAGCTAGTTAGAGCTGGTGAAGGCACAGTCTAGGACAACTAAACCGGTCCAGACCCGATCAACATAAACATGATTAAAGGTCTGAGGTCTGGGGGCAAGGCGGGCACCAGCCAGACATCAGGAAATACGAGGGCCGGGGATATTCCTTGGCTCAGTGCAGCCTGCTTTGCGTAATGTGATGTGTGTATGTACATAGATCTTCTCCTTCAGAAATTGCTGTATCCTGATCACTTTCTTTCTTTCTTTCTTTCTTTCTTTCTTTCTTTCTTTCTTTCTTTCTTTCTTTCTTTCTTTCTTTCTTTCCTCTCCTGTTTAGTGTGTTGTTTTTTTGTTGTTGTGCACAACATCTCTCTCTCCTTACTTTCTCGCTTCCCTTCCCCTTTTCTTCCCTCTTTTCTTCCTGCCTTCCTTCCTTCCTTCCTTCCTTCCTGCCTTCCTTCCTTCCTTCCTTCCTTTCTTCCTGCCTTCTTTCTTTCTTTCTTTCTTTCTTTCTTTCTTTCTTTCTTTCTTTCTTTCTTCCGTCTTTCCGATACTCCCTCATCCCCCCCCCCTCCGAACCCTCGACCATGCTCTCGGTATCTGTATCTTTTACTAAATTCTTCCTCAGGAAAGTGGTGTCGGTCAGACTCGAGGATACGCCCAGGCATAGTTTTATTTCACAAATGTACTCATGCATTTCTAACACGCTCATCAAGCATTACGTGCGAGTAGTGGTATAAATCATGCCAAACAAGGTGTTAAAAATGATTGTATCATGTGAGTTGACATTACAGATCTTATCTCGCAAATTGCGTNTCTAAATGGTCAATTTTGACCTCTTTCCACACTTCCGATTTTGGTAAACTTTTGTGTTGTAGGTCATACAATATTGTTCTTCAGTCCTAAGAAAAAAAATCGTAGAATCCTCCAATTTGTGGGTCCAGACGTATGTGTCCCGGACTAGGTGGTAAGTCAGATCCTATCAAGTCTCCTAGAGTGAGGCGCCCCGGGTCCAGCAGCCCGCTGACTGCATGATCCAATAGGACACATAATAACCGTTCCGCGTATTGTGCCTGCCGGCCGATCAGCTGACACCGGGCTGCAAAATTTGACTGCCGCTTCACACGGTTGGCGCTGAGATAAGAATTTATTCGACCACTGCGTCCAGTGTAGTGATGTGAAGTTGACAGTTGTTCTGACGAAGTGTTATAATTGTTGCTGTTTTTTTTAGGGGGGTGGGGTGGGGAGGGAGGCGGAATAAACCCGATATGATATTATCTAAAAATGTGTTACTCTGTGGATTTTTCAGAATCACAGGTAACGATCTATTTTTTTATTAAACCAAGGATCGAAAAACCTAACACTAGACCTTATCTATACCATGGATCGAACCCCGGCCCTCTCAGCTTGTGAGCTGAACGTACTACCATTACAACACATAGACGTTAACCTTAGTTTGTCTTGCAGCTTGTCAAAATGAGGCTTAAGTCGCTTTTTTACTAAATCTTTTACTAAATATAATATAAAAGCCTAATGTGTGTAGATATTTTCATTAAGTGAAAACATTTTTGAAGTAGCATTATTTTGGCTTGCGTCGTGGTTGTTTGAAGTGGCAGGAGATCACCATCATACAATGTACACTGGAGCAAGGATAATGTGTACACCCTGAGACAAACTAGACGTGTACTTATACACTGAAATTGTTATTAACCATGCACGTAGCCCTAAAGAAGAAAACTGGGACCAAAAGTACTGTACTCAGTATGCGTTTATACGTACTAAACGTGTCCGTATTAAGTGTGTTCTACTGTATATTAAAAAAACAAAACATCCCAAACAAAACTGAGGAAATTGCAATTGCAGAACAAGTGCCCACAGTAGAAATCGTCTGTCCTGCAACACACAAGCTCAGATTTGTTCACGACTACATGTACTAACCATTTGTTTAAAAAAAAAAATTAGTAATTTTGTTCTGAGAAACAATGTATTCTCTATTTCCACAACAAAACAAAACGATGCTGATACCAGATGACCCAAACTGCTTTGACCGCCTGATATCTCAATTCCTTGTCCAAGGATATAAGTCTCATTTTGTCAGGCTGCAATACATTTAAACGAGAGACACCTCCTGCCTGAATACTCTTGCCTAGCTTTCATGTGTATCTCTACTCTTGCCCTTATACAGTTTCCAATTGCTCACATTAGTAATAATTTAATCAGAATTTTCAGGTCGTTGTTATGTTGAAATTTATGCATGGACCCAAAAAACTTGCGTAGCAAAACATGCCAGGAGGACTTGGTCTCTCGATGCTAACAGAATGATTGTATGCGATCCTTTTTTTGTTTTTTTTTGTGGATCCAAATCTCATGTTTGTGAAATACGACGCAATTTGCTGACACGATCGATAAAACATAGTCATGCTCTCTGCTCATACAGTCAAACCCGTTGAATGGCAAGACATGGACAATATGCGATTAAAAGGAGTTGCAGTTACACATATACTTTGATCCATTAACAAAAAGCTAACGCTCTGTTGAGTGGACATGTTGTGATTTCGATTAAGCGGATTCAACTACATCCTGGAAAATCTAGGCGAGCTGAACAACAGACAGACAGACAGACAGACAGACAGACACACACACACACAGACACACACACACACACACACACACACACGCACACATAAAAACACGAAGAGAGAAAAAGGGAGAGTGGGAGAAGAGAGAGAGAGAGAGAAAGTAGCACAGGAAAAAAGATAACGGTGGAAGCGCCGGTGAGGTAGTATGATGATAGCTGCTGGAGGTATGGCTATTCCAAGAGTGTCCAGACGCGGGGCCGTGGGCCAAACTATGGCCCATCAAGATTATAAAACATGGCCCGTAAATTTACCATTTATGCATTAGAAGACGGGAAATAATGGCATAAGTCCATAGGATCTTGAAAGTTTTTTTTTTTTTATCCATGTGTAACGCACTGCGTTACCACTGGAAATCCCTAAAACGTTACTAATGTTCACCGTAGTTTAACGCAATACATAAACTTATGCGAAGATGATGCATGCGGTAGCGGGAGCCCTGGTTCTCCCGCCCCTTATACCCCACGGTTGATCCGACTCTGTTCCTGTGGCCCAAGTTATCTTCGCCTCTGATACCGTACCAGTATAACCAGGTGGTGGTAAGGTGCCATCCATATCTATTCATTACAATGTCATTAGAGGGATGAAATGTGAGCCAGATGTGATAACATCTTTACATTTTCCAGAGATTTTTTTTAACCACTCTGAAAGATCAATTTTGATTTACAAAAAGAAAAAAAAAAGGCCGAAAAAAAACTGACACTAGGAATATTCCTGTCCCTACTGGAGATCAAACCCAGGCCTCTTAGCTTGCAATTTGATAGCGCTATCACTACACCGCAGGGATGAAAACTTCACATCAATTCAAACCTTAAATGTCTACTTCCTGAATACTGTTCCTTAACTTCCATGTGTAAGCTTAGGGTTCATCCATGACCCTAATTCGCTTCTCAACTGCAAAAAACCAGTACTGATCAAGCTATGACAAGCTATGAAGATGCCAACTGTGCCTGGCGAAAAGGTGGGCAAGTTTAAGTGGTCCCATCAAATCACATTATTGGCCATGCGCACCAGGGTATAGGACTGGATGTTATTTTTAAAGGCTTATGTAAACTGCAGATATTTTTGTAGACCTAGAGAGAAATTGAGGAGGGGGTTGGGGGATGAAAGAGAGGTAAAGTGGGGATGTGGGCGGCTATTACAGTGTAAACTGTGTGGTTATGGGTAGATATTATGTAAGGTTAACTTATTTACGGCGCGAAAAAGCCTGAAGTCTTAGGTACCGGTATGTCATTTGG
Source organism: Ellobium chinense (assembly GCA_033807755.1). Lineage (NCBI taxonomy): Eukaryota > Metazoa > Mollusca > Gastropoda > Ellobiida > Ellobiidae > Ellobium > Ellobium chinense. Next base: position 476,246 of record JAWQUT010000066.1, on the reverse strand, counting down.
TGCCAAAGTTCTCAAAATCTATTTGGTCTACGAGCATATTTCTATCTTTCAGAATCTGGAAGAAGAGCCAAATAATTATGTGTGTTATGTATTGTGGTTTGGGTAACCTTGATAAGTCACTGAAGGATGGAAACTGTAAATGCGTAGCCAACAGCGGGGAGAAAAAAAAAGTGGCATTTTCCTACCTCAGTGAACATGCCGATTCTAATCCAAATCTACATCTGTTGTGGCCGCATGCATAATCCATACATTAGTTAACGTATTTTTTTTAGCCACAATGAACGATACTGATGTTTTGGGAGTTTCCCGTGGTTACCGCAGTGCGTGAACTAACGTAAGGATTGTGCGTACGGCCACGGGTCTGTTGTTTGCTAGCTAATCTAATGATACAGAAGCCAAATAATGCTCAGTTGTTCTTTCTCGCTGCTAAGTTGATTGTGGCCTCATGCTGTTACGATGTGCTTTTAGTAGCTTCAAACGTGAATAATTTATGTCCTTTCTTTGTATTCTAGTTCCTGATGTCCCAATTATTGTGATAACTTAATTGCTGCATTCCCACGCGTACATTGTTTGCTGTAATGTATAGTTGTTGTTGTTGTTGTTGTTGTTGTTGTTGTTGTTGTCGTTGTTGTTGTGGTGGTGGTGGTGGTGGTGGTGATGATGTGTGTCGTGCCGTTGTTACTAAAAGGACGAGTATGAGGTTAAAAATTGTGACCTTGTTTCTGCATCTTTCCCATTGTTTTTGGGTCATTCCTGTTCTTGTGCGCGGGGCGGTGAGATGGAAAAGGTCAGGGGCGGGGGTATAAGGTGACGCCATGTCATCTAACTAAACTTACAAGTGTTGAATATCCATATCAAAATTTGTACAGTCCTGGAAACTTCCCAAAGTGCATTTATGAAGACGTTAGGGACAGCTTTAGTAAAGAGCAAGCAACTCTTGAAAGAGTCCGTGAATAATATCAAAGGACCGTCTGCGCACTCCGGACCGTACGCCTGCCTTTAAACACTGGCCTGAGCACAAGTGGGGAGAGTCTTATGATAAAACCAAATGGACTTGGAACACTTGTTAACTAAGGTGACGGTGTGGAACTCACTGAGCAGTTTTTATCCTGAAATGTATAATTATGTATATATTTTTTTTTTCTGCTTAGAAGTTTGAGAATGAGTTGAAACAAATTCCGATTAAATTCTTTTTTTTTTGTTTTTTTGCAGCTGGCTATACTGATCTACTTGCTATTGTGGACAAGTGTATATAAAGTGCGGAATATAGTTGGTGACCGAAAATTTGCGGCATACTGAACGAAAACAGGAAAACATCACGGTTTGCATAATAAACAAATATCATATTTATTTTTTTTAAAAATCAGACATCACACTGACTTCTGAAACCTACAAAACGAACATTTTCAGCTCGAAAAGGAGATGTCAGGTCAATCGGTGCACAAAAAGCCCCAGTTATGGCTGTCGGAAATTCCAGCCAAATTTTAAAAGAACAATAATCAAGTTAAGAATAAAAGAAAAAACCAAAGACAAGATAAAAGATATTGATTAGCCAAGCTGTCTTTTTCCGTGTTCTACATTCCCCCCATGTGGTCTTCCTTCTCACAAGATGACAGTCGGTTGGACCGAGAGGTTTTGTGCTGGCAGAAATCACGGAGACAATCACTGGACGATACAAAGTGCTGGGTGAGGGAGGGAGGGAGGGAGGTAGGGAAGAGAGGAGTGTGAGTGAGTGAGTGAGTGAGTGAGTGAGTGAGTCAGTGAGTGAGTGAGTGAGTGAGTGAGTGAAGGAGTGAGTGAGCGAACTACCAAACAAATGAGTGAATAAATCAATAAGTAAGCAACCGAATATACTCACCAACGAGTAAATGTATATATCCTTGGGAAAAAAAAATCGGAGTTTAATATCACCACTATTTCTTAGATCGCATATAAAGTTTCTCCCCTTCTATATCTCTAAAATAATATTGTCTCAAAGCCAGGGGCGACTCGTATCCGTATTGTCGAAGCTGACAGAATCACAGCGATACAGCCTGGCTCTATTAGATCAATGACAGGCCGCCGCCACGAACGTATCTCTAGGCGAGCTCTGGCGAGGGCTATAGCTGCTACGCACGTGCGTTGCTTTGCGATTCCGTCGCGATTTTATAGTCGGGTGTGGCTTGCTGGAGCGAATACAACAACGGCCAGGTTAGTGGATTGACGGACTACTGGCATAGCCATTAATTTGTTCTTGTTTGGTTTTTTTTGCTTTTTGTTTGGGTTGTTTGTTTTTCTTCGACTGTAACCTAATAAAGGTAAAACAGTCATTGAACTATTGGCCTCGTTAGTAGTGTAGTTGCAACCTTGGTGATACCAGTCCACATCCCTCCATGACAATGCGCTTAATCGCCCAGTTTGCTTAATAGCAGGTTTTGTTTCTCGCTTGAAAAAGCAAAAGTATTTATTTGATATATATATATATATTTATTAACTGCAGTTACAAACGATAAACGTCTCATAGTTCCACTATTCTCTTTAATCGCAAAATTTTTCACCGAACCATGACGTTGTGCTTAATCGAAAATCTCCTTTGTAATTACACGGAGCAGTAATTCAGAATTGTTTTGTTTGTGACAGAGAATCTCCGATGAGCGATAAGGTCGGGAACCATTAATTTGTGATCCGATAACATCCGACATTATAGTCTAACAAGACTAACACCCCATTTTACAAATGGGCAGGCAGGCAACGCACCAGCGGCGAAAGAATACCTAGCGCACCGAAAGGCATCATAGACGAATGCATTAGACTCCGTGAAAAAGTTGGACGTTTGGCGAATCGGGCGGACAGGAAAGATCTATCGGAGAGTGTATTTCGTTGCTATACACATTCTTTTTTTTTTTTAAAAGGTTAAAAAATAAAGATGACTGATGTGTATGGTTACCTTTTGTGTATTTTTCTACGAATTTAGGTGAAAACCGCATGTTTTTACGTTACGTAGTTCTTAAGAAATCAGTGACACAAATTTGGCTGAAGCGTTTTATTAATATAGAGGAGGAGAAGGGCAGTGACTTGAAATTGCTGTGAAGTCTCTAACTAAGCATGCAACCAATGCTCCTTTCTATATCGTTTTTGTACACGTCCAAATGGCCACAACAGACAACCCATAGCTAATTATCATTGTAAACCTCAAGTAATAATAATAATAATAATGCCGTTTATAAGTCTCGCATCCAGGCTCATGCCCGCTCAAGCGATTTCACACTATTATTACCCCAGCAGGCCTGATCACTCAATTACTTTATCAGCTCCATATGGAGCATACAGCGCTGTTGCCTTTCATTTTTTAAAATAGGTTCTAAGTGCTAGATGCCAATAAAACTGAGCATGCCCCTATCTCTTCCTATTTCCTCTCCTCCCAAGGTTCAGAAACAAACAATCCCTTTGTAAAGTCTGGGGCATTGCTACAGAATAACTCTGAAACATATATTCGTGTAGGCATCGACTGATTTCATTAAACTGTTTTCAGAGCGTGAAGGGAAAAGAAAACCGCTCGCTTTTGTGAGCCTCTCTGGCCCTGATCCTCTTTTCCAACTTATTAAGTTAGAAACGAGCCCAAGGTCTCACATTGTCCCAAACCAACCCTGGCACGTGACCAGCAGCCTCCATGGCTAGAATGAAGTTAGACCCGAAATAAAAATAAAAAACAAACCCTTCGCTTCCACGTTCCTTCCCTTTATTTTAATGCCAAAGCAAACTGGCAGCTCATGTAGGCTACAGAGAAATACAAGGCTGAGGATTTAGAAGGGCAGTGCTTTCTCAGTCAGTGGAAGCAAAAATGTTTCAAATCACACTAGTCTACGTGTAGTCAGGTTTTTTGAAAAGTTTTGTTTCCATTCTGACTGTCCTTCCAGGATGTGTTCCTATTAAAGGAAAAGGTGTGGGATATAATATCTATCTCAAAGACAGGCAGTTTGCAAAGTGGGCAATGTTTGTGCTTGCTACAACTCAATACGGTACATCCATCAAATGTTAGCCTACAGACATCACACAGTCATTGGTTCAAAACAGCACCAAACCTTGAGACCAGCATATTATGTGTCTAGTACAGAATTTTCCCTCTCCTGAAAAAAAACAAAAACCAAACTCACTCAGCTGAGAATATGAGCTGCCTTTAACTGTGCAGTTGACTTATTTACAGACTTGAAAACCAAACATTTGATAATATGGACGGTTCGGTGGCGTGCTTATAAAGGATGGCTTTTCTTATCCTTGAAAAGAGGGGATAAGTGGGGGTGGAGGTTACAGAATGCAGTCTGGAAGCCTTCATGAAGAAAGTAAGAAAACGGCAATATTGCGTCTGAACTCTGTTCAGTAGAATGACGTATCGACAGCTGCGCTGGCCACGCTGTGAGTTGCAATGTAATTAAATCAACATACTCATAAGCATAGGAGTATACATAGCATTCAGCCGTGTTTAAAGCTGTCTTCTCTGATATTGCTCAAACTCTAGATCGATCGTATGTTATAAACATAATGTTATACGGCATGAGCTGCTGTTGACAAACTTCTTAGCGGTAATTTCCATAGACATCTGTCACGCTGATTGTCAATAAATCGTTGCTAGATTGCCACACGCTGTGAGAAGTTTGTGTGAAACACTTTAGCTGGTTCATTAGGTTGGGAGTAAAAACTCTGTCAGATTATCACTGGCTAGCTGGGGGTATCCCGGCGCTGCTGGTAGGAGGAGGGGGAGAAGGAGGGGGAGGGGGAGGGGGAGGAGAATGGGAATCCCGGGCGGCTACTGAACATCTTTTTTTACTGCGTGCGTCTCTTCACCTCTTCTTCTCTCCCTCTTTCTTCACTCCACCCTATTCAGGCATAACAACAGGGCTGTGTTTGTTAGGTCTTCTTTGACGTCATTTTGAATAAGAACTGACGTCATGTTCAGTATGAAGGGGCCGTCCTTCGGACAGAGGACTCCGCTCATTGGCTGTATCGTCCATATCATACTCAAAATGTCATCAATTAAAATTTTAAAAAGACCTTACAAACGTGACAACAACTCCTGTAGTTCTCGCCTATGAATTCTTCCAAGTACGCAAATTTTAATGACGTCATCTGCCAGAGAAATTTTGTGTCCTTTCCCGACCACTAGCGTAGAAGAACAGGAAATTTTCATAAAATATTTTTTAATTCAGGGATTCCAAATAGCACAAATTGAAGGCCATCCTGGTGATCGATATATCTTTTTGGACCCTTATACCAAATGTGAAGTCGGCAGCTGTGGCACATTATCAGGAAACGTGACACATGTGTTTCCATGTTGCCAAGTAAATAACAGATTACCAATCTAAGTTTCCGAAGTAGAGTTATGGTAGTCGTCATAATATACGAAGGTCACCTTGAACCATTTTATTTTATTTCCGGCCAGGTCCAATTTCACTTTGAGCACTATAAGAATCTTACACCCCTCATAATGTTGGACCACACCATTTTATTCCCTGTCGACAATAACAATAACTTTATTAGCCCAGGTATACATAGTAACATAGTGCAAACGATATAGATAAAGCATCGCAATTAAGGTTCGAAGAGCATATATATATATATATCTTATATTATAAAAAAAACTCGTGAAATTTTGTAGGAGCCATATCTCAACTATTTGTGCACCAACCAACCCATAATTTTGCATGCACCTTCCTTTTGGTCTGAAAATGTTTCTTTTGATTATTTCTTTACCTTAAACGGTCCGTACGTATTATTTTGATAATTACGTAAATTTTCTTTGTTTCGTGAATACTGTCCCAGTTCGGTGTTTTTAAATTGACCATACGTCATTGGTTTTTGCGGTTCGCCCCTGAAATGTTCACTTCCGGTCCCCGAAGTTGAAATCGAGCATTTATATCAGATGCCGGGTCGAGAATATATATGTACATAGCAGAGTCGATCGCCACAGTGAACATAATCATCGTTACGGAATGAAGCAAAATCAATAGAATGAACATGACTTTGGGCGTGTGAACCACCAGTGCGTATATATATATATATATATATATATATATA
>JAWQUT010000066.1:456285-469954 GCA_033807755.1 Ellobium chinense | reverse complement strand
AGTATGTACGCAAAGCTTCAATTTGATTAGCGGATGCAATACATATTAAAATCCTATGTATGAGACAGGTTCTGGATCAAAATTATGTAGGATTTTTATTTTCACAGGTCTTTTAGGGATGTAAAGGGAAAAGAAGGGCGTGGTCCAGCACATTATTAATTTGAATTCAATCGGCCGGTTCACGCTGGAGTGCTATTTTTTTTTCCGAATTTTATAAGTAAACCATTATGTTTTTAGAATCTTTGCAGATCAGTAGTTTTCTGTCTCTCCGAACGTTAAGCCACAGAAAATTGTTATGAAAACGTCAAGTATTTGAAATATGAAAGCAAACAGAAGATCGAGACAGTGTCTGCGGTCTTAGTAGGCGGGGCTTGCCTTCTAACGGTAACGATCGGAGAGCGCAGCTTTAGCTTCATTGTATGTGTTTCCTTAGACTTGGGAACATTAGTGTTGCTTAATCACATTCTCCGTGTAATTAGAACTTTCCTCTGCTACTGTATAGTTGGGACTATAGTTGTAGAGTAAATGACGTCACTGAACAGACTATTAATGAAACAGGGCAATCAAGAGCAAAAGCCAAGGGGAGATAATTTATCAAATGCTTTGAATTCTTTCGTGCAATATTCCACAGATGAGCCTCATACTAACCTGAATGGCTTCAACATGCTAAATTTTTGCTGGCTTTGAAACTGAGGAAAATTATTAAAGGTTAAAGTACACTATACTTGTTTTATAGCTGCCCATGTGTCATGCAGACTGCGTATAAAGGAGCACTGTTGCACTTTTATTACGATACTAGCTATTTTGGTTTTGGGTAATGTGGTGGACTGCAGCAGTTCACCCTCCCCTAGCTTTTCTCAAACTCTACAGTGAGTGGATTCAATTTTAAGTCATAGAACTGTATTTAGTCCCGACTCAAAGCAAGCACTGGAGAGCTGCATTTAAACGAACTGCATATTAGCCATCACTGCATAGGTTTAGACTTGTCTATTATGTGCTTTCTAATAAATAATGCTTTTTAAAGAAAACAATGCTATTACACGGTTGAGAGTAGACGAAATCTACAACCTAAGTCAGTGAATAGTCGAAACTAGGATGGAGGATAAGTGCTTTAAGTGGCAAATAATACTATGAAGTTCGTGACCGGTAGTTCCTCACCTACAGAATAAGTTTAAATTTACTGTTTCGATGCAATTTCTACAGCCGATGAAAATCACATGGCGTTTTCCGGTCTTCTCATCTCTTAAGACAGCTGGTTACCTCTTTAACACTGTGTGTGTGCGTCACTTGCAATGTTGCGTCCATTATAACTTTGCCTGCGCGTACCAGTGATCAGTGGCGGATTTAGGCATGGAGGGACACGAGCGGTCAGGGCCCCGCAACGGAAGACTAGGTTGTTGTTGTGTTGTTTTTTTTAATGGAGAGAAAAAGAAAGAGGTATTAGAGAGAGAGAGAGAGAGACAGAGAGAGAGAGAGAGAGAGAGAGAGAGAGAGAGAGAGGAGAGAGAAGGGGAAAGAGAGGGATGGAGTTAAAATAGGAAGGAACAGGATTAATGTACATTTTTATCGCTAAATCTCCCGCGTTGGTAAAGTTTCACACTTAGGGGGAGACGGGAGGGGCGCACTTCTCTCCCACGGACTCCAAATCCGCCTCTGTCAATGTCGCAAATATGCAATTTTATTGACTATGCACTAAAATTACGTCATAAGAGAAACCATGTGACTGAAAGGGGAAGTAACTTGATGAAAGACTATGGTAACAAAATGTTAGCCATCCGCTTTAAATGATACCCTCATCACTCCTGTAGAAATCTCTCATCCCTTCTCTTGCTCTTAGTTCCTCAGTCTGGAAATTGTTTGCCTCTGATCTTAGAAATATGCGGCATCGTTTGAACATGGTTCCTTCCCCTCCCCGGGTCCGCCCTCTTGCGCTTCTTTAATAAGACAAAGATTCACTGACGTCAGCCGACGGAAAGTGGCTGTCTTAAAGAATGTGAAATATGTGTACATTTTTACATTAGCGGCCGATTTGAAGAAAACTGAAAACGGAATAAACGTCGGACACGTCTGCATACATCTGGCGTGGGAAAGAAGAAATATGACCGTGCTATCGATGTTATTGTAGTGGAATTATGTATAGGCCCTCAAGTGGACAGTTTTCTGGCAAATTTCCACATCTTTACTTTTTCTATGGGATTAAATGTACTGAATGCACATGATGCATTAAAACATTTTTTTATCCAGTTTGCAATCATCAAAAAGACAAAATCTACGATTAAAGGAAACTTCCGCGTCAGTGCAAATTGTTGCAGCTTTTTTCCATTAATTCCATCCATCCTTAACCTATCTTTGATTTTTTCTTTCCGATTTGGTTTCTTGTTTTTCCGAAAAGTGAGAAGATGTATATTGAGTGCGGCCCTCTGATGGTGCCCCCATCGGCCCCATGGTAAATAGATATTGTCCTAAAATAGACTACTTTTGGACAGAGATCGCAACGATTTCTGAAGACTTTAAACTGAAGCGGTTCAAGGGTAGCCCAGAGCAAAAAGTTTGAAAGAATAGCTGTATTGTCTAAATGGTCATGTCTAGAGAGAGCCCTGGGGTGTAGAACTTTAATTTTATACAAGAGTAGACTCTATGATTCTTAAACACGCATATTCTCGCTGTCTCCCTCTTTCTCTCTCTCTCTCTCTCTCTCTCTCTCTCTCTCTCTCTCACACACACACACACACACACACACACACACACACACACACACACACACACACACACACACAAAACACGTACAAAACACACACATTCGCAGACAGACAGTCAGACAAACAGACAGGCAGACAGGCAGACAGGCAGGCAGACAGGCAGACAGACAGGCAGGCAGGCAGGCAGGCAGGCAGGCAGGCAGTCAAACAGACAGACAGACAGACAGACAGACAGACAGACAGACAGACTGACTGACTGACTGACTGACTGACTGACTGACTGACTGACTGACTGACTGACTGACAGGGGGAGAGGCAATCAAAGATTCAAATTTCGTTTTTCAACGTCATTGTTTTGAAAAAGTTTCCTTCCTCAAAAAGCTCCACTACATATAACACATAATGCCAGGTGGTTATGCCACCTCCCCTCCCCTACACACACACACACACACACACACACACTCACTTTTTTTTCCCCTTTACCCAAGGTGAAAACATTATCAGGATGTGAAGACAGAGTGGTTGACTAAAAATACTAAAGCTTCCGGCAATTGCAGTTGATAAAGAAAAACAAAAAGTTGAATCTCATAGGGGAGGACACTCATGATCTCCACCTGTGTCGAGTTACCTCGCTTGGATAATGGATCCCCTAATCCGTGAATGTAATTCCCAAGATTGGAACTGCTTGTTCTCAGAAAATCAATTCTATCAACACATTAACGCCCAGTTCAACCGCTGATCCCGTTTACCTACAAACTACGCTGTCAGAAATCCGGACCTGCTCAGTTAAGAGATGTACTTCTCGGTCCAGAAGAGGTTTCCAGAAAGTAATCTGGTGTCTTGCATCCGATGTCACTGTACAGACCTAATGGATGTAATCTAGTGCAAACTAGGAGTGGGCGTGTTTGGACACCTTTTCGCAGCATCCTTTGAGTCAGGATCGGATTCGTTGTTTCCATCCATGGGAATTCGAATCTGATATATTTTGCTTGCCCTTGAAACATGCTGCTGTTTGAATCCACACGAATCCGGATCAGTGCTCATCAAATTTCTTTTTTTTTTTGTTTTCACAATTTCTATTTGAAATTCGAGATTCGATTTTGGATTCGCACTCGAAGAATGTGTGACCTCTAGATTCGACGATTTCGAGGTCGTCAATTTACGAATTTCGAACCCTTTTCCATCTCCAACCCAGATGTCTTCTGTAGAGCAGACTTCTTTATGAGCCAAAATAGAACTAATCTGACACGATTCTGAGAACATTTGACCACTTAGCATAAGAAGACAAAGGCACGTCAAAGTTGGAGACATAATATGTTCTTGCACATTACTCAGAAGATGGTGTAATAAACGAATATCAACTGCCTGATTAGAATCGGTGTGGAAATTGGAAGAGAAACAAGAAGAGACAAGATTACTTACTGGGGTCAAATTTAACATGAAGAATTTTGAGATGATCAACCTTTCCGAAAAAAAAAAACAACTAAAAACAAGCTTTCCAAGTGGCTAAACTGGGCCAACACTGCACATTTTCTATATTTTTGATAGTTTTGTTTGTTTGTTTGTTTGTTTGTTTGTTTGTTTGTTTTTCAGTTCTAGCATTTGTTTACCACTGACCATAAACATTACTCATCCACGCCTTCGTGCCTCACTCTGAGGTTATAGTGAATACGGGAATTTTTGTCCTGGCTAGTTGATTCGAAAAGGTCAATTATACACTATTGCCCCTTCATAGAGGGACATAATATATACATTTCTTGCACTGCGACCCCTTACCCTTCCAATCAGGCCTTTCCAACCAGTCTTTCAACTATGGGAAATCGCATAACTGCACAGAGAATAAATTGCAGTAAGGGGATAGATCTCTAGTATTCTCCAGCAGAAAAGGAATTTTTTTTTTGTTTAAATTTACACACGCAAAATAATAATGGCTATGACTCGCGCACACACCGAAATGCACCAAAAGAGATCGTCATGAACATCAGTTATGTTACTAGACTAGGTGCGGTGGATGACGAAAATGTTTATGAATTTCAGATACTTTTTATTTATGATACACTTTTATATGTCTAGCTTCGAAGTTGCTGCGGTTGCTTAAAAACTGAAAAACGTTGCAGCCATATGAATTAAGAGGAGAATTCCCTCAGATAAAATTCTCATTTGGCGTTCTTTGTTCTTGTTGAGTAAACGGCGTGTATCACATAAATGAGGTTTGGGAAACAGCTGGAAAGCTTACATGTGTAATACTAGTATACAGAGATCCCACTGCTCTACAGAATATTTTAGAAAATTAACCCTTTCATTACGTCATGTTTTTCAAATGCCCATGTAACCAAATTACTATGAGCTCTTAGCCCGTGCGTTGGTTTGTTTGAGTTAAGGGTTTTACGGAATTTCAGCTTTATTATTGCTTCCTTGTTCGTATGAAATAGTTCATTACATAGACGTACGTCGTATTCGGCACTGGAATGTTATTTCCTTGGCCATCATCCAAGCGCTGTTTGGACCAAGGAGGTACATGGATGTCAAACGTAGCGAAAATGGCAAATGTTTGAACTAGGATACGGAATTTTGATACTGTCATAAGAACGGGCCTAAATTATAAAGTGATAATCAACATGACGTGTATATGACTGTAGTATATTTTGTCAACAGGAACGATTTCTCTACATTGAAAACTTGCGCTTTAACGCTGGAATTTTTAGGCTGAAGTGTTCAAACTCAAACGACCGCTGGATCGGGAAAGTAGAGTAAAGTATTGATGGAATCTCTTACCATCGTAGGATTAACGTTTATTCTGCATGTTGATCGCCACCGAGGGTATATTCAACACCGACGCACTAATGTACAGTACTTCTTACGATCGGTAAGAAATCCCATCGTTAATGCGAAAGTTCTCAGTTCCCAAACCCTGTTGCCTTTCCAAATCAGCGTCCTGGATACTCGAGTCTGCTCAGTTGTCCGGGCAAACGTTAGCTCACGCTAATTTGCTGTGTGACGACAGGGCGAGTATTGCCATTAGTTCCACGGATGTCGCTGAAATTATTACCTCACACAGCCGTCTGCTCCGAGCCAATACGTCCGACCTGGCCATCCAAGGGTTCGATGCAATGGAATGGTGAGTGCCTCGTATGTGAATTTACTCCTGACCGGTTCTGCAAGCGACGGATGTTGATCTAATCAATGCACTCACTCTCCGCGCGCGTCGTTTCACGTGTTGTGTTTGCGTTTAATTTGTTAGGTATTCCGTGAGTCGCTGTATTCATTTTAAGGACCCTTGCCATTTCCGGCTAAATAAGATGGTAGCGACTGAGAGAGTCAGAGCTATTTAGTGCAGAGTTGTCGTGTTGAATTTACAATCTTGGTGTTCAAAGTAATTTTGTAGTCGTCTTGTACTTGATTGTAAGTTGGTTGGCGCGTTCCCTCAAACTCATGCTTGATATGTGCGCTTGTAGAATCACATACGCACGAACGCACAGAGTATTCATGCATGCATGCACTCACGGTTATTTACTTCACAAATGAGTGCAAAGTACTCATTGTGTGTCTGAATGTCTCCCTGGCTCTGTCTGTCTCTCTGTATAATAATCTGCCAGTCTGGCCATATGCTTTTCTGACAGATGCTGGCCTGTCTGTTTGTCTAAGTATGAAGATGCCAATAGCATCCAGCATATAAGTATGAAATTTATAAAAGTTCCAATAAACTCAGAAACTGTCCATGCGGAGAGGAGAAAAGGGTTGGATTTGAATTTCAAAGGCTTACATAAGTGCAAATACATTTGTAGACTCAGAATAGGTGAGGTTTGGTCACGCAAGTATTAAATTTGTGGTTGTTGCCAGGTGGGTAAGGTTACCCTGTTTACTGAGTGAAAAGGTCTAAAATGTTAGATAGCCTGCTTCATTGCCGAAGTTCTCAAAATCTTAGGGCCATTTTTCTTTGTGTCAAAATTTGGAGGAAAAGCTAAACAACATGTTTGGAAAGTATTTTGGCTTGGGACTCCTTGATAAATTCATGAGAGGTGTAAAACCTTATATAGCCAACAGTGAAAAAAATATTGGCATCTTCATACCTATAGTGATATTTCTCTGTGTGTCAAAATTTGGAGGAAGGGCTAAACAACATGTTTGGAAACCTCTTGGGACCTCTGGATAAGTTAATGAGAGATGTAAAACCTTATATGAAAAAAAAAAAAAAACGAGGGCTGGAAGATACAGCCTACAGGCCTACCAAACATGTAAGTTTAAAATGTGTGATGGATTACAGTCTATACGACGCAGATGACAAAAACAGTAAAACTTCAAAATGAGCATCAGTAACGTCTGCATGATTATCCTGTATAAAATTTCAAAATGGAAAAAAAAAACAGTGAAAAAAAACATTGACATTTTCATACCTTTATGCGTCTGCTTGTCCTTGAGTTTGACTGCCTTTCTGGCGTTCATTGCTCTGTCGTCTGTCTACACTGCTTGCTATCGTTCACCCATCTGCACTGACAATGCCAGCGGTGTCTTCAAAGGCGTTAATGTAGCCTACCTTATTACCGATAGCCTTGGCAACGGTGTAAACAATCTAATTCAAGATGGCAGTCACTCTCTCTCAAGCTCAGTGACTGATCTGATAGACTGACGTTCACGAAGCAGACAGTCATTTCACGCTATTTGCACATCATCTCCTGCGTGCAAGAATGCGGTAAAAAGCATGTTTTCTGTAGCCAGTTGACGGAATTATGTACCGAGGAGAAGAGCACGAAAATGATGCCTTAATGACGTGTGGTATGCACAGTGTTATGGAAGGGACTAGTGTTGACTTGTCTGAGGGAATGACTGTTGGCTTCTCTTAGGAACCGAGAGGGGAGTGCCATACATGCTAATGTTCACGACTGAATTTGCGTTGCATACTGCCTGTCTCATCCACATTTTGTCGAGCGTTGAATATATATATATATATATCTCATATATATATATATATTACATGTTTATTTCAGTCAGTATACTATGGCAAATTCAATTCTTTTGACCCAAATTTCGACCTCAGTAGTCGGAAGCTAGGTATCAGAGATTCACTGTTGTCCGGGCGGATACAGACCCCGATCTCACTGAATTACGACAGCAAAAGCTATTATTTCAGGAATCTAATCTCCCTGTCACGTCTGTCTGCCGACTCAGTAAGCCCTGTAACTTTTACAGTTGGGTTATGTTGATTTCGTTCATAGAATGTGAAATAAGTCTCGTTTTGACAATCGAATCGAGCAAGAGCAAAGGTAGCTAGACGCTACTTTTAGGGGACATATCATAAAATTGTGGTGGTGGTGGTGGTGGTGGTGATGGTGATGGTGATGGTGGTGGTGGTGTTGATAACGGTAGTGATTGTCGTGGAGTTGGTTTTGAGTGTGGCGATGTTTGTAGTGAAGGAAATGGTGATGATGATGATGAGGGCGGTCGTGGTAATGATGACTGTGGTGGAGGTGACGTAATCCTGACTGTGTGCACAGGAGGTGATAATCATAAAGATAGCGAGTTGTTTAAAAACGTTATCCTCAAGCAATTAAGGCTTAAACATTCCATTTTACATAGTAAAGTCTCACAATGTCACTGTGCGTTCCGTTTAGTTAATGTCTTTGTCATTGTAGACCTTCTTTTGTGATGTCTTTTGCTACAGCGCACTACGATCGGTGAAGTGACACAACAGATTTAACATGCACTTTATATAACGATTCTAACACTCAAAGTAGCTGCTCACGTGAAAATCTTCTACAGGCCTAACTAAGTTTAAATCTAGCACTGTCAATAGAATCAATTCTACTCACCCAGTCCAGACTAGATTATTCCACCGAGAAGATAATGTCACGTACAGCGGTACCTCCGGCGTTCGTACGTGCAAATGCAAAGGCTGACGTAGACTTGACATGACGCAAATCTGTGGTGTAAAAAAAAACAGAGACCGGGCAAGAAACACCTACATTCACATATGAACCGAAATCTCATGCCTTTCCGTAAACTTTTCTTTCACTTTATGACTCAACGGACGTGCTTTTGTCGGCACGTTTTTACCTGTCGCTCAGAGAACACTGTAGTACGACGGATACTCAGCTAAAAATATAATGCAAAAATAGCAAGAGGTAAAACAGCAGATTCCACTCAGCTGCAGCTTCATTCACTTTTCCCCAACAATATTTCCAACAACACAACACTATGGTTTATATGCAAATATCACTGGCCAATCAAAGAGGTTTCCTTCTCCCGAGACGTTGCCATTATGACGCCCTACCCTTCCTTGGAGATTGGAATGCTGAAAAAAAAATGGTGCGCAACTACAAGAGCATTAGAGTTTCCAGCGAAAGTGGTGAATGGTGCATTTTTCTACCTTCAAGGTGATGATCTTACAACAACTATTAATGCGAAAGCACGAGTTGTCTGATACCACATTTCACCCACTTAACTTAGATACCTTGATGCATGTTCACTCTTTGAGAAAAGTTTGTACCTCCCTTAAATAGATTTGAATGTAGATTACCTCTTGGTAATCGGTGTTAAGAAATTGAATGTGGAAAAAAAAAAAAACAACCCAAAAATTTAAAATAAAAAGAACAGAAACCAAAACATAAGGGAAAAACGTGAGTTTGGACAAAGGAAAAATTGAAAGGTGGAGAGAATTCCTTCATATCACATTCCCCACACAGATCAGTTTGGTGCAAAATTTGCACCGCGGAATTTTTTTTGGCAACATTTTTCTTCACGCATCCCAAAAATATGTGAGGAGTATACAGTTGGGCGTTCAGATATCCAATGAAAACACTTAGTTTTGCCAACACAAAGCGGTTTATTGCTGTAGCTGTGCTGTGCATCATTTGACAGACTCTCCAGACAGCAGTGTTTCCTACCTAATAAAAATTCCATAAGTCTGGGCTTGAAATAGAAAGTATAAAGACGGATTACTCTTCAAAGAGGCGTATCGACAGCTGCTCTGTAAAGTGTCGTAACTTTGTAATGTTAATGGCTAACATACGGATGTTAATGTTGCCAGTTCTTTCCCCAATACATATCGTCCGTTTATCTACAGTAGAAGGGATAGGGTTGTGGGCGTGGTCTGCATCCCATAAAACCGAAACAAAACCATAGGAGAGACAACGGTAATCCATCTCGTAACTGATTCCTAATCATTGTAACTGAGGACGTAAAACAATCGCCAGCGATAATGACGACACAGTTAACACATTGAGTTTTGCCGACCACAGTGATCACCATTAAAGTACTGGGATTTGGAGCCATAAACACAAACGGAGAAATTCAAAGCTCTCATGTATAATGATCACAGTCGCCAATGGCAACATATTGTTATGCATGAACTAAACAGTGCATAGATAATAAATAAATAATAAATAAATACGACTTTATTTACCCCGTAGGGAAATTGTTTTACAATGTCATACAGTGTTATACATCTCATTCATGATACAAACACATATAACAATACACATCATACATGCAAATACATAATATTACAAATGAAATACATAACAAAGTCATTGCTGGTCGCTAGCGGTGCAGCGCCCTGGTCCCCCAGCTCTAAAGCCAGGTACTCATTTACACCTGAGTCGAGTGAGGAAATGGAAGCGAAGTGTCTTTCGCAAGGACACTACAACGTACACCGCCCAGTTTGCGAGCCAAACACATAAACCTTAGACTTGAAAGTCTTCAGTTTCTGAGTACGACTCACAAACCGCACGGCAACTCACAGGAGACTGGCTCAGAAACATTCCAATGCATGGGGTCTTCGAGCAAGATACCAAAGCTTTATGAAGTCGCACGATGGGAAGAAACACTTGCTACACAGGGATTTCTACCCTGTCGATGGACAACCCCGGTGAGCAAACATTCAGTGCTACTGAAACGAATCAACACGACTCCAGGTCTGTGACTTACATTATGTTTTGCTTTCAGTAGGCTCGAGCGAATTTCAGCAACATGGGAAATAAAAAAAAGATAAGCTGGCGCCTAACGGCGAAGCGCGGAGTATCTAAAACGGAGAGGGGGAGGAAAAGGGGAGTTGGAAAGGTGTTGGAGGGGGGGGGGAAGGTCCAGAGTCTTTATTGTAGGGAGAGTGCAAAAGAGGAACATGTTCGCAAATCCTTCATTTGTTTTTATCTACCCCACAACTCAGCCCTCCCTCTCCTCCTCGCTGGGGAAAAGTAACGCCTCTGTAACATACGAAAGGTAGTGTTGTCCTGTCTGTTAAAACATATCCTAATGTCAAAAACAGTTACTGTAGTCTGATACAGATGGGTAGTATCTTTTCTGAACATCGATACTCAGAAACTTGGATTCCGCATGGAAACTCAAGCTCTGCAGATTCGATACCATTTTGATACTTTCAAAGTAAGCAGCGAGAGTTTCCGTGGTCCACTGAGGAACTTTTTGACCCAGGTCTTTAAAACCAGCATCGTTCATGCCTTGTCTTGCCTCACCGAAACCGGCAACGATGTCCCAATATCAAAAGCATCCAAAATAATTTCGATACTCCATCCAAACCTCAGCAGTAGGATATAATTATTATAATAATGCTTCTCCACAGTTCCTGATTAGTCTTGTAGTTAATGTGGCAAATGCTAGGGATTCCGCATTTTTTTAGGGGGGGGNGGGGGGGGGGGGTGGAATGGGGAAGAAGGTGCACGGCCACACTAAATGTTTGTGCGCTGTCGGATACAATGGGGAATCTTGGCTAGATTTCTTGTTTACTGACATTTACAGAGGTTTTTGTTGGTTTTTTTTGTTGTACAGAATGCTTTTCATTATCAACAAAGTAGTTGGGACTGTTGTTAGATGGAATGTGTTAGTAATTGTATGTGTGTTCACGGAGTTCCAATGTAATTTATGTTGTAATATTTATGTGGCTTTTGTAATAAATTTAGGGATTCCTTAATGACATGATATCTCACTCCCCGAAGTGGTTTCATCCAGCTCTGCATCTCCAGAGAGCTTACACTGTGCTGGTATCGAAACGGTATTGAATATATAGGAATAAATCCCAGTCTTGTTCCTATCCTCAGTATCTACCAAGCTACCGGTATCAAACGTGTTGATAATAATCGAAAGTATCCAAAGATCAATTAATTTGGATTCTCCCTCCGATCTTCAACATCATACTAGTCACCGGTTTCCCGGTGCAAAGCCTTGCGTTTATGGTATCAAAAGGTATCGAACGCATGGAAAGATGTCGACAACATCAAAATGCTTCGAATGTATCGAGATGCAACTTCAGTTTAGAGGTGTATCGAGAGTATCGAAAGGTATCGGAAGCATCAAAATGCCTATCCGCCAGTAAATATCAGAATCGAGATAGGTTCGAAACTTAAAGCTTAAGAGCTGAGCACCGCGATACTTAATGATCCAGGTATCGGCCCACCACTACTAGTAAACTAGGTTACCAGAAGAGGGCGATAAACCTTGGCTACGGCTCCACGGTCCGTTCCGCTTAATAACAACTCACGGGAGTATGGCAAAAATTGGGAATTAAAAAAACTGAATATCCGGTGATTTGTGAAACGCAAGAGTGGGTTGTGCATTCCAACACTGGTCCGATGGCGCCGAAGTGTCGATTAAGCGAACTGTAATTAAGTGGAATCACCTCTATAAATAACACTGCGGTCTGTGCTCTCCTATTCTCCCATAGGATAAGTCGTGTTCACTTACAGGTTACAGACATGTAATGGGATTGGACCCTTTTTTCCTATATTGCTATATTAACATTTTGAGCTGCCCTCTGAAACCAAAGATTTAGCTTTCACCCAGACCCATACCAGATTGAAGCTAATTATGTGGCCCAAATTTTAAGACTTACTCAAGCCTAGCAAGCCCATTGAAATTTTGAGCTTGGTTGCAATTTTTAAACAGCGCCTGCATTTTTCACTGGTCAACGCCAAACCCCTCCTCTTCCACCTGAGGACACCCTTGACCTGGCAGTTTCAGCCCAGGGCTAAATAGTGCCTGGCAAAATAAAGTAAAATGGACACAGCTTCCCATGATATCATGGAGCCCTTATTACGGAAGAGGCTACGTGGACATCCAGATGTCTAGTAGTCACCGCAGCTAAGTGGACATCCAAGCCAACTACGTCACCAATTTCTGTGTATTTAAAATAGGTTTTAAAAATAGCCTAGACGAGGCTTACCCTTACCCAACATAAATGGCGGCCTCCACCGAAGGAGCATGGATTTGTCAAGACCAAGCTTTTCAGTGTTTTCAAGGGGTCGTGGATTTATTTGAAACACGAAAGAGAATTGAAACATGGAAGAAAGGGAGAGGACTTCGGATTTTCTCTCTGATCTTTCAGATTCTTTGTGGAGAGGATGGTCTTTGTCCTTTATGACTATTTTAACTTTCTTTAACATATATATGTCTCATTTTGACAAACAAAGAAAGAAGAAATTTACATGTCGGTCGCTCCCACACTGTGGACTGTGTAGACTAGTGATCTGGATGTCCACGTAGCCGCGGTGACTACGTAGACATCTGAACGCAGAAAATAATGACGTAGTTGGCTTGGATGTCTACGTAGCCTCGGTGACTACGTAGACATTTGGATGTCCACGTAGCCTCTTCCCCTTATTACTGGAAGCAGGGCATGCCAAATGAGGGAAAAGAAGAGTTGAAATATAACCCCTAAGTTACAGGCCTGTAACCACAGGCCATGTCTTCGAGGGCAGGGGAGGGAATTCCCAGACAGAATAAGAGAAGAAAACTCACCACTTACACACTATTTGTGTTATCGACATAACTGAGAGGATTGTCGTATTTTATCATATTATTATGCCTGCTTTTTTTTTAAACGTTATAATGAGCTTTCTCTTTCTTTCTCTCTCACTTTGTTTTTTGTTCTATCTATCTATCTATCTATCTATCTATCTATCTATCTATCTATCTATCTATCTATCTATCTATCTATCTATCTATCTATCTATCTATCTATCTAT
>JAWQUT010000066.1:435586-450586 GCA_033807755.1 Ellobium chinense | reverse complement strand
ATTTTTTTTCTGTTTGAAAAACAGCTTAAGCAATGTCAGGCTTCGTTTACTGTTTGCAATAATTAGGAACATTTTCTTCTCGTGGTAACACCACAAACTAGGGCTGATAAACATTTTCAATTCATAGTTTTCAAACAATGAATAATATCATCTGGATTGTCAAAGGGACTTTACTGTCATATCGGTTATAGTGTTTAAACAGTAGGGTGTATTGTTCTATTTGCTTTTGAATTTCATTTGTAATTAGTTTATTTCTACGCATACTGTATACTGTCATGAATGTGATATTATCACTGGGTACCATTGTAAACCAATTTCCCTTCGGGATGAATTGAGTGCTTGTTGGGTTGTTGTTTTTTTTCCAGACTATTTCCGAGAAAACAGGACTGAAAAGCCGGGCTTTTGACCCTGGGGACGACATCATTATTCGTACTGTGTGACGTGGTAAAGCGAGCAACTCTAACAGACGATTGGTGCAGACGCATGCGGTGACCTTCTGGACCAATCATCTGCTAGTCTATATCGCTCTTTGACATCACGCAGCACGAGCAATGGCGGCGCGCGCTGGGTCAAAATCCCGACAACAATCAGGCGAAAGGAAAAACATACACGGTTAAAATGTTATGAAAAAAAAAAGTGGCTGTGACCCTGTTCTTATAACAAAATCTTTTGTCGGATGACGGTATAATTATTAACTGAATGCCAATTTAAGGCAAAAAGCGTGGACAATATCCATGGACGTTTTCGCCATCGCTGGTTTAGGTTAGGATTAAGATCAGTGTCACGGAAGAGACAACACATACACGAGAGTTTCGAGAATACGATACTGTTTTTGGACTGCCCAAAAGGTGCTTCTCCATCCTAAACCCTTTGCTATGTGCCCCTAAACCTGAATCCAGATGTCAAAAGGAAGAGTTCCTGAATATTGCCCGTTGCTTACTCTTGACCCAGACTTTGTCAATAATAGGTGTCGTGTCGTGTCGTGTCGTGTCATGTCGTGTCTTCTACTCGTTGCGGCATAGATAAAGTGTAGGCTTACAGTACAGAATACCCAGACACTTTCGGACCATGAAAATGGATGCCCCTTAGTGCGTCATATCGATTCTTGGGGGTCCAGAATTCCGGTCTTTGATGAGATTACATTTAGCATCCCAGAATGCTCTTCTTTAATTTAACCGGAAGTGTTCCCTTCCCTCGAGTCACATCTCGTGCGCGGCGCATGACTGAAAATTAATTGTTCCTAGTGGTCAACCCCTATTTATATAAACAGCGGTACTATCTTTGGACGAGAAATCCCACGGGTAGAATTAATTTTCCGTCCCTACCTCTGTTCGGGAAACAAAACAGAACAAAAATAAAACAAAGAAGGATGCAGCTGTTCAGCAAAAATGGCGGCTAAACAAGAACAAAAACAAAACAACGAAATAGACTCGTCTAAATTGTTAACACGAAAAACATCGATCTCTCTTCATTTGGAGCGAAAGTTTAATTATTGAAGAAATGTCTTTAGCTCACGATGAAACTGCACTACTGACAAAAGTATCTATGTGAGAGTAAATGCCTTTTCATGCTATATCAACGAAGTATCTGGTATAGCATGTATTTACTGGTCTGCGGCAGCACATGAAGACCAACACATAGTCTAGTAACTTTTGAGTGTCTAGGCAATTTGCAAATATTTCCCTCCTGTCAGTGAAACGGGCAACACTAAGACCGGATTAACCATGAAGGCAGACAGGGACAACTGCCTCAGGGCTCCTCACTCCTCAAGAATCTAAGAATTATGGCTCTTCGTGCTAATGCAGGGGCTGCCCGTGATCCCATGTTTGTTCTTATCTTCATTTAGATCTCTGTGGAATACGATGTTGTCTGTTCACACGGCGAAATATAAAGAACAGAATAAGACCTCACATTTTCTACTGGTGCAATATGCACGGAAGTTTATAGTTCCAATTAACAACAACAACGACAACAACAACAACAACAACTACAACAACTACAAATACAACAACAACAACGACGACGACAATGACGACGATAACAGCGACAATAGTAACAACAGCAGTATCAGCAACTACAAAAACGACAATGACAACAACAGCAACAACAATATAACATTTTTAACAAATATCCCGTGATAACATCATTTTACAATACAGACAATGATTTATATCTACTTCATTAAACATACACCTTTAGGTATAGAAGAGCAAACGACGTACATATACATACACAATATTAATATTGTAACTACTTCTTCTTCTTCTTCTTTTTTCTTCCTCTTCTTCTTTTTCTTCTTCTTCTTCTTTTTCTTCTTCTTTTTCTTCATTTTTTCTTCCTCTTCTTCTTTTTTTTCTTCTTCTTCTTTCTTCTTCTTCTTCTTTTTCATTTTTTCTTCCTCTTCTTCTTCTTCTTCTTTTCTTCTTCTTCTTTTTCATTTTTTCTTCCTCTTCTTCTTCTTCTTCTTCTTCTTCTACTTCTGCAGCGTTCCTTGTGCACACTTGAAAATAGATGAGCCATAAACTGGGTAGTCAGTTGCAGGACTATGTAGTTTCCCCCAGTAGCTTCGTCTCATAGTCAACAGGCAATGACCACAACTGTCCCCTTAGTTCTGCCAGGAGAGGGCACAAGTATCTGAGGGAATCGTTTGCATAGTTGCATAACAAAATTAAATGTGTATTAAAGTCATTGCCAGTCGCCGCAATGCAGCAGAAAACTAACGCACAAAAGTAGCCCATCTTCTGCAAAGTTTGGAGGCTTGAAATAAGGCACCAGCACTATAACACCTGGAACCTGAAGTACCTTGAATCACGCCATATGGCAGACATATGGGTATGTATCCATATAGGGGATAAGTGGGTTTTTTTTTCACGTATTCATATAGTGAAGAAGTGTTTTTTTTTCTCCAAGTATTCATGTTGTGTAGAAATGTTTTTCCCACGTATTCATGTAGTGTAGTTGTTTTCCACGTATTCATGCAGTATAGAAGTGTTGTTTTTTTCTACGTGTAATGTAAATGTATTTTGGTCTTTCGCGTATTCATATAGTGTAGAAGTGTTTTGTTGTTTTTTTTCCACGAGAATCTTATATATAACTGGGTGACAGTACCTACTCTATTCATTCATCATTAAGAGGAAGGAATGTGGACAGGATCTGATAATGCTTTAAATGTTTCACATTATCTAGGGAAGTATGTCACCAGAGATCTTACCAAATTACTCTAAAATATCAGTGGGAATATATACCGACAAAAACTAACATTACAAAATTTCCTGTCGATTAGAGGGGATCGAAACAATGGTCTCCCAGCTTGAAAGCCTGAACATGCTACCACTACACCACAGAGACACAAACCTCGGAGCAAATAGAAATGTAAACACCTTCGGGCTAAATATTGTTTCCTAACTTCCATTATGTAAGCCCAGCTTTAACCCATGATCCTGAACTGGCTTTTTTTTTGGTAAACTTGCCCGATACTGCGGACGACCTCCAAAAGTCCAGGAAATGTAAGGAAGAGGGCCTGGATTAAGCTCTCGTCATTCTCTCTTTCTGCAGGTAGATTATATTTTCCCCTAAATGCTCACTCTTATTTTCGTGATTGCTTGATAAATTTTGTCATGTGTGTATGAGCGCAGAGGCTTTAGAGTACACGTTGTCCTCAGTGACGTTACAGGACGGGGCTGTCAATAAAAAGAAAATAGATCTGTTTAGCTCCCCTTTTTTCCTTCTTCTAGTTGAGTTTCTTATATTAGACGGTAAGGCCACAAGATCTGTGGCCGTATATGCATAATCCTTGCGTTAATTAACGCACTGCCTTAACTCTAGTGAACACTACTAATGTTTTGCGAGTTTTCCGTGGTAACTGCGGTGCGTTACCTAACGCAAGGATTCTGCATACAGCCACTGGTGAGAAATTAAATATTCTGAACATTAAATAATATTATGTCACCTGCCACGCGCTTTGGTGGCACGCACTCAGATGACTTGCGAACTGTTTACTTCTTTCTCAAAGATAAAAATTCAATGGAACTTTCTTTTGGGGACAATAATTTTCGTGAGCCAGGTCAAATCGCGAAATTCGCAATAACAACCTCTGCCGTAGTCAAATTTAGGATGACCGCCATCTACCGAGTGGAGAAGCCTTACAGATATGAGCACAGGCACATTAATACAGAACACAGACAAACACACACACAGACAAACACACATACAGACAAACACACACACATATATACATTCACTCACACACACACACACACACACACACACACACACACACACACACACACACACACACACACACACACACACACACACACACACNCACACACACACATATACACTCACACACAAATTTGATGAGCCCCAAAGCAATAAAGACCACAGCCTTCAGAAACAAAGGGATAAAGAGTGAAAACCAAGTAAATATCATCAATGCCATGGCCTGGACTGTTTGAAGTATCTAATGAAGAGGACTGCTGCGTTCTGGGTATGAAGCTAGACTATACTCTCACAGTGAAACACGAGAAATTTGAATCTCTGGTTGACTTTGCGGCTTAGACTGCCGTATTTTGAAGACCTTTTGCATTATTCATGTGTCAAATACAACTTGGATTACTTGGGTACTGAGGCTGTCCAAGGACTGGTTCTCCTTCTCCTCCCCCTCCCCCATCCCTTCTCATTTCCCTCCTCTCCCCTCTTGCCTATTCTAGAAATGACTACTAAGGCTAAAGTTGAGCCGTTAGACTTCTATAGGTTACAGACCTGTAATGGGATTGGACCCTTTTTTCCTCTATGGGCTATATTAACATTTTGAGCTGCCCTCTGAACCCAAAGTTTTAGCTTTCACCTAGACCTATACCAGATTGAAGCTCATTTAAGACTTACCCAACCCTAGCAAGCCCATTGAAATTTTTAGCTTGGTTGCTATTTGTAAACAGCCTACCTTTTTGACTGGTCAACGCCAAACCCTTCCTCTTCAGCCTGAGCACACCCTTGACCTGGCAGTTCCAGCCCAGGGCTAAATAGTGCCTGGCAAAATAAAGTAAAATGGATACAGTTTCCCATGATATCAAAATTTCCCTCCCTGGAGCCCTTATTACTGGAAGCAGGCCATGCCAAAAGAGGGAAAAGGGGAGATGAAAGAAAGTACAATTACAGGCCTGTAACCTATAAACATCCAGAGAATGACCTCTGGTTGTCCTCACATTAAATTCTCGTTCAATTTCGCTCCAGATGCTATCGCCGGTAACCGGGAATCAGGTCACATAAAGTTCATTTTGGATAAATCGTGAGAGGGATATGACAGCTGCTGTCCAACTGGTAGGTTTGTTTAATGTAGTATTTACTGATATTCTATTGCCCAAGTACAATTAGGATCTTGTTATTCTTTCTCAGTTAAAGACATATTTTGGAGTTTCAATCAGTCTTGACTTGCCTCATTTGTTGTTCCCGTTCATGATGAATTATGCGTCTGACCGACGAGCCCATAACGTAATCGCAAAATGCCTGCTAGAGATGTCCAATGGGTTAAGCCCTTGAAACCGCTAGGTGGCGTTCTATGAGTAGAATACCGTCATTGTGCTTGTATAAATGTCTAAACTTTGAGAAAACGCGCACAAAACATTTTGACGCTTAAGCAGAGACAGTGAGTTTGTTTCTTTGCAACTGCAATTTTTTTTGGGAAAGAACTGGCTGATTTCTATTACTTTTAACAATAACTCAACATGGGCCCTGATAGTATCAAACGCCATGGTATCCTTATTCCACTTTTGACAAACTCTGACTTATGCCAATATAGAAGTACATTTCCTGTTGTAATTTTGAATGTTAATAGCAAATCCGTTTCAGCATTTCAAATAATAAAATTCTCTACCGGAGTCTTGGAGGTACTTAGACTTACCATGCGAATTGTCGCAGCCCACGACGTATGGCAGAAATAGGCAAAACAACGCTTGAAAATTAGTTTACTGTGAGCGGCTCGTGTCGGAAGCGATATGATAACCCGTAAGTTAACTTGTACAAGCATGTCTTGTTCTTCAGCTTTCTTATTTCAAGCCGGTGCTGAGAGACAGACCCCAAAACACAACATGCAGAACTGTCTAGACTATACTAGACAGAGGCTGGAGATCTGGCAGAATGGATCCCAGCTGTAAAGAAAACTCTGTGGAACCAGCAATGACCTCCTACACACATTCCCATATGTGAACCAGGCTGGGCTGAGTCTTTGGTGTGACCGAATTTACCGAACGCCAAAGAAAGGTATTTCAAAACGTTGCAGGTATCTTAACAGGCTTGACTAAGATCTTGTAACCTCTCTTAGGTCCACGACCTCGCCTTGCCTTACTTCAGCTAAGCCCAAGCTGAGACAAAGCTTACAGGAGCCATACAAGTAATTATGGCCGGAGAATTTCTAGGGTAAAGACCACTAGGGCTGTGGCCTACGCGGTTTTTCAACTATAGTAGGCAATAATGACAAAGTGGACTTATGACGTCATGGCTTAGGTGCGATAACCCTTGCTATGTTTGTCTGGTCCCTGAGGCGTCGCTAAAGGTTACAGACCTATAATAGGATTGGACCCTTTTTTCCTCTATGGGCTATATTAACATTTTGAGCTGCCCTCTGAACCCAAAGTTTTAGCTTTCACCCAGACCCATACCAGATTGAAACTCATTATGTGGCCCAAATTTTAAGACTTACCCAACCCTAGCAAGCCCATTGAAATTTTTAGCTTCGTTGCTATTTGTAAACAGACCCTACATTTTTCACTGGTCAATTCCAAACCCCTTCTCTTTCGCCTGAGCACACCCTTGACCCGGCAGTTCCAGCCCAGGGCTAAATAGTGCCTGGTAAAATAAAGTAAAATGGACACAGATTCCCATGATATCAAAATTTCTGCCCTGGAGCTCTTATTACTGGAAGCAGGGCATGCCAAAAGAGGGAAAAGGGGAGATGAAATATACCCCCTAAGTTGTAGGATCACAAAGTGACAGTACAATTACAGGCATGTAACCATAAAAGCAGAGTATAAAATCTGAAGACATAGATGTATAACATAAAACCATTATGCAAAAGTTGTAAAATTCAGTCCTGAATTTGTACAAAAATAATTGTTGCAGAGAGTGTTTCCGATGGCTTCAGCGGATTTCATTTGTGCGGGCCTGTGGTCTGCAAAGGAAGGTCAAATCAAATTTTTAACCTCTTTTCATCTACCACAAAATGAAAGTACAATTACAGGTCTGTAAACTAAAGAAGCCGTCCTTGTGTGCTGTGGGCAGTTCTTAGCAAAGGGAATATCAAGGATATGTTTTTGATAGGCGAGCGTTAGTCACAGTAAGAAAGGATGCACAACAACTTCAGGTTTGTTAGAAATTTGATGTTTTTCATCATCACAGAAAGAGAAAGCTCAGCAGCAAGGTGGCAACCATCCACAGTCTCAAATTCTTTAATGTAAATTATCAACGGTCTTGTGTCGGAGAAGGATGTGGCAAGAATCAACAGTTAGTAGTGTGTATGCTAATGAATGAGACAAAGATATAAGTTCGCAAACACCACTCGCAAGTCAGGGCATAATTTTCTGTATTTTTTCCTTCAGTCTCAGCCATCTTGGCTTGCTCTAGAGACTGATACTTCTTGTGTTAAGGAAGGGTTGTGGCTAGTCTTTTACTGACGCCGCACGGATCAAACAGAGCCCAGTCCCAATAAAACGCCAAAAGTCATGTTTACAGGAGAAGCACACATGCAAAATAAAAAACCAACGTCATTTTTATAAAGTTACACTTGGTAAAGAGATTCTTTGGAAGTAAAATCTACTGGTGAATGCAGTGTAATGAACAATAGAGTTTAATCTGTCGATTTCGAAGGTACTGAGTTTTAGATTAGATGAGCCTAATTGGTCACAAAAAAACAAACAAACAAACAAAACTGTTACACTATCAGCGTCAGCAGTAGCAGAATATTGGAATATTATTATTGAAAATATTCCTTTGGACAGATTGTGTAGAACGCAAAAATCACAACTCAAAAGTAGTGAAATTCAGTCCTGAATTTATAATAAAAAAAAAGTTGTTGCAGGCAATGTCTACCAACGGCTTCAGCGGATTTCATTTGTGCTGGCCAGTAGTTTGCAAAAGAAGCCCACATTTTTAACCCCTTTTCATCTAAATTAAAATTGTGAAAAAACTAAATGAAGGACCCCCACTGTAAACAGTATATGATTTGAACACAGTGGTGGCACCAGACCTGCAGGCTAGCCTTGGCCATCTCGGAATGTTCCTGTGATTCGCAGAGAAAATTTTACAAAATGGCTCGAAGAGGCTTTTACAATACGGCTAATGCAAATTCAAGTCGCACTTAATAAAGCGAATCTTGAGAAGTAAGCTCTACTCGTGATTGCTGTGTCATGTACAATGGAGTTCAGTGCACTGAGAAATTCCTGGGTTATAGCACAAAAAATAGTTTTGTTGGTTCTTGTCACTGACATTGCTTGGTGTGAAAGTTCCACATTGGCTCATATCGGGAATCAGCACCAGCCATCTCACTAGTGATATTTTGTGTTGGGTCTGAACAAGTGCGTGCAATATTCCGAGATGTGTTACTATCAGTGAACTGCGTAAGGAGTTATTTCACAGCAAGACTAACACCCCATTTTACAAATGGGCAGGCAGGCAACGCACCAGCGGCGAAAAAAGTACCTAGCGCACCGAAAGGCATCATGGACGAATGCATTAGACTCCGTGAAAAAGTTGGACGATTGGCGAATCGGGCGGATTGAAAAGATCTATCGGAGATTGTATTTCGTTGCTATACACATTCTTTTGTTTTGAAAAAGGGTAAATAAAATAAAGAGGACTGATGTGTATAATTACTTTTTGTGTATTTTTCTACGAATTTAGGTGAAAACCGCATGTTTTTACGTTACGTAGTTCTCAAGAAATCTGTGACACAAATTTGGCTGAAGCGTTTTATTAATATAGATTTCTTTCGTGCGACGAAACTACTAAAATTAGAGATGTAAAAGACTACCAGTTCGGCGTTTATAGGAGTTTTGCCTCTAGGTGACGTCTTAGACATGTCTGTTTCCATACGTTTGCGCTGTTGGAAAGAAACAGAAAAGAATTATCAGGCTAAAGCTACAAAAAAAACAGACGTAAAAAACAAAGCAAAACTTAGAAATACATCAAGAAATTATATGGAATTGCAGAGATGTCTTGTGGTACGTGTTTGAAAGAAAAAAACCATCATAAACTCATTTTATAAAGCTGTAACAGTGAAAATGAAGATGTAAGGTTATTTCATTAACAAAACATGTTTCAACTGAGGCACGAAATGTAAAAGAGCAAGAGAGGGAGAGAGAGAGAGAGAAAGAGAGAGAGAGCGAGAGAAAAAGAGATGGAGTGTGTATGTAAGAGAGAGTGATCGGTACACACACACACACACACACACACACACACACACACACACACACACACACACACATACATACACAAAGGTGGACACACCATTTGGGAAATAATTTTATATATATATATATATATACACCAATCCCCTATAATCTCAAAGCTGTGAATAGCCGACAGTCTACTTTACGGTCAATAAATTACTGTTAAAAGGTTCTTGGGAACTGAATCTTAATTGATGTATTAAACTACACAGTTATATACATAGAGGCGTCCTGGGACGTCTGAAATAGAGCATGTAACCATTCCTTGCTTGAGGAGTAGACAGGCTCACGGGTATTAATTTTTCTCGTACAATTTCGACAACAAAGTAAATGATGTAGATCTACTTTATTACTCGTTACTTTCGGTTATATTTAGAGACCAAAAACAAAACAAAAACAAACAAAAAAACAAAACAAAACACAGCGGAAACTATTTTGTAAAGCTCCTAGATCAAGTATGTACTCGTATATCATTAATATGAGCCTAATAAAAAATAAGACATCGTGTAGTATTTCCATAAGCTATTTGTACGCAGATAAAACCCAAACCAAGACTAGTAGAGGGGATAATAATGTAGGTTTGAGAGAGCAACTCGGTTTCACCTGCCGTCTTGTAGGAAGTTCATCCTATACCCACATAAACATTTATGTCTTCTCTTGTTTTTCTTCTGGACACCTCGGCTACTGAAGATAATATTGTTGTTGTTGCTGTTGCTGCTGCTGCTGCTGCTGCTGCTGCTGCTGTTGTTGTTGTTGTTGTTGTTGTTGTTGTTGTTGTTGTTGTTGTTGTTGTTTCTCAAGCCTATATATCACCTCTCCCGGAACACCTGCTCTGGTTTATACTGTAACGTTGACAAAAGTAAGTATAACTGACCTGTAACAAACTGACCTAATTTCGACGAGAAAACTAATGCCTGCGCCTGACATTTTGGAAAACAAAAAGTTAGTTCCCCCTACTTGATGGACATACATTTAAAAGTGCTATAAAATTGGTATTGTGTTTCAAGAAAGAATATATTCGTACACTTTGCAAGGAATATTGTATTTACGACTAACTGAACAAAACGATTTTCAAGAAATTGGCTTAACTATGTTTCACATTAATTATTACGTCTATCTAAGACCGTGGGTTTAATTGCTGCCATGTGCAAAACTAACACACGAATAGTGGACAAGACTTGTAATAAAAATTGCTATGAAAATCAATTAGCTCAGAACTATTTCATAGATATTACACTCACAACGCAAAGTTCGTCTGTCTCTGACTGGTTGAAGTACACAAAGGTTTCAGAAGTTCACAAAATTAAAGACTGCAACAACAACAACAACAACAACAACAACAACAACAACAACAACAACAATAATAATAATAATAACAACAACAATAACAACGACAACAACAACAACAACAACTTAAGGTTTTAAGCAGGCCAAGGAATCCCTTAAAATCCAGACTGAATTTATAACGTAAAACTACTCTCACGCATTACCACTAGCACGTTCGACTAATACCGCATATGTGACTATAAGTGACAGTCATGTTCAACTATGATTACCCTGTTGAGAAAGTCAGCCTTCGCCCCTGACCATAAGTGTTAAAATCATAGAGGCCATATTCTAAATGAAAAATAACGGCATACGCGTATTATTGTGCGAAATAATTTAGTCATACTGAACAGAAAGTGTGACACGCAGACACACTCATGGACATTCACGACGAACAAAGATTATGGTATAAGGACAATGAAGTTACAATGCTACAATATATATATGCGTATGGAAATAAGCTCTGTATACATCACACGTCTTCCTCTTTCGTAATCATTTTCTTATTCTATTTTTTCTTCTTGTCCATCTTCTTCTCCTTCTTTTCTTAGTCTTTTTCTTTTTCTTTGCTTACTCTTTTTCTTTTTCTTTTCTTAGTCATTTTCTTTTCTTTGCTTAGTCTTTTTCTCCATCTTTTCTTAGTCTTTTTCTTTTTCTTTGCTTAGTCTTTTTCTCCTTCTTTTCTTAGTCTTTTTTCTCCTTCTTTTCTTAGTCTTTTTCTCCTTCTTCGTTTTTTTCTTCTTCGTTGTCATCTTGTTTTTCTTTTTCGTCATCGGCAAACGACGAAACATTAACAATTGAATAAAAAGACGAATACGCCAGTTATGAAAACTACGAGGAAATGTTCAGTCCGTCTGATCTGTAAATAATCTGTTAATCGACGAGGAGTGAATACATTCATTTATCAGGTCATACAGAGTTACTCCCCTTTGTGTGTAAAGTTAAAAAAAAATGAAGTAAGGAGTGGTGGCGACTGACCGTGAAACTCACTTAGAGAGAGACACACAGAGAGAGAGAGAGAGAGAGAGAGAGAGAGAGAGAGAAAGAAAGAGAGAATGGGAGAGAGAACGGAAGATATTCAGAAAGATGCTGGCCTTGTCTAGATTACATCCCTTTGACTTCCTGACACTCTGAAGCTGTGAACTACATTGTGGTAATGACGGTCAGTCAGTATTAGTATAATGGAAATTGATGACCCTAATTACCGTGTCACCTGTCAACTGTAGAGACATGTCAAACCCAACAGTTATCTTCCTCGTTGACGTAAACGCTCGTATTCCATTAACCGAGTGAATGCGAATTTATGTGTCTTATTCATTCCCGCGACAACAACGTCAACAACAAATACAACAACAAATACAACAACAACAACAACACCAACAAATACAACAACAACAATAACAATAATAACTTTATTAAACTCAGGTACTCCAGGCTGCAGCAGCTAACTTGTGAAAACCTCTTCAAGCCATTTAATAAAAAATTCTCCTCGAATCGAGGAATGTTCCAAAATGGCCAAGGCTAGACAGTAGGTCTGCTTCTATCACCGTGCTCAAATTATATACTGTTTACAGTGAGGGTTTTTCATCAAGGTTATAACTTTAGTTTAGGTGAAAAGGGGTTAAAATTTTGATTTGACCTTCCTTTGCAGACCACAGGCCCCCACAAATGAAATCCGCTGAGGCCATCAATTATTGCAACAATTATTTTTGTACAAATTCAGGACTGAATTTCACAACGTTTGCGTAATGGTTTTATGTTATACATCTATGTCTTCAGATTTTATACTCTGTTATTATTGACTCTGTTATTCCATTTTCTTATGTACCAAGTAGGCTCCTGCAATCTCTAGATACAAATAAACAGCCATACATCAGAAAAAGAGATGACCTCTATATCTTCTTCTATATTAATAAAACGCTTCAGTCAAATATGTGTCACAGATTTCTTGAGAACTACGTAACGAAAAAGCATGCGGTTTTCACCTAAATTAGTAGAAAAATACACAAAAGGTAACTATACACATCAGTCCTCTTTATTTTTTGTACCCTTTCTTTAAAAAAAGAATGTGTATAGCAACGAAATACAATCTCCGATAAAGCCTTTCAATTCACCCGATTCGCCAATCGTCCAACTTTTTCACGGAGTCTAATGCATTCGTCTATGATGCCTTTCGGTGCGCTAGGTATTCTTTCGCCGCTGGTGCGTTGCCTGCCTGCCCATTTGTAAAATGGGGTGTTAGTCTTGTAGTAAATAATAATGACACAAATTTCAGAATGTTATGTCACCTGTATTCACAATTTCAAAATATATGTACTCTCTCGACAATATAACACGGTCCGTAACAATGAGATCGATATACCGCTTCTCCATGGTCACGTGAACAGGGTAATACATCGCATAACTAATGCACAATTTTACAGTTTAACGTGAAATCTCCAATGTCAAATCCAAAGACAGCTAAAACAGAATTGTACATTAAGTGACCAAAACATGTTCTGTTCACAGCAAACTAATCAAACATTGTTTTTTTTTCGATAAGTTTGAAGTGAACAAGCCTCGATGTGCAGCTCTAGGCAGCTCTCTTTGGATTCGATTTTAGCAATTTCATTCCATGGATTTGAAACGGATGATTACACACCAATGTGCAAAATGGTGCATTATTTATGGTGATGGATTTCCTCTTTCACGTGATCAAAGCGGGCCAACATCCGATGGTGTTGGATAAAACCTCATTTATGATAAGGAATTTGAGTTCTTCAAATCTCATTCATATGAATACGACTTTATGGGTAGATACTGCTTACCTACTCATGATCTCTCTAGTTTTCTTTCTTTCTTTCTTTCTTTCTTTCTTTCTTTCTTTCTTTCTTTCTTTCTTTCTTTCTTTCTTTCTCCACTCCTCTTCAGTTTCAACTCGATTATTGTAATTTTTGTTTTGAGCATTAACAACTACATGTACTTAGTTGCTAGCTGACTCCGGGAGACCTACTTCCCAAAGGCTCTTGTTCACGCAAAAAACGACCTTCTTAGATCTTCGCTGAGGTGAAAGACGGATCACCCGATTCGTGAGGCCTACAGCAGAGCACATCACAAATAAACTAACCTAACAACATGTCCAAAGAAACTCATGCCTCAACCCACAGGACACTGTCTTTAACGCAATGTAATCTGCATCATCATGAACTCTGGCACCCACAATGCTCAGCTCACAGTAAGACCTCGTCACTCATAATGTACATCGTATACAAAAACTCTTTATCGTTATTTTTAGTAGTAGTGGTGTTAGCAGTAGTAGTAGTAGTAGTAGTAGTAGTAGTAGTAGTAGTAGTAGTAGTAGTGAGTGAGTGAGTGAGTGAGTGAGTGAGTGAGTTTATGTTTTACGGCGTGTCAGCACGATTACGACTATATTACGCCCTCATGGTTACTGTTAACGTTTAGTAGAACTTTCCTATCAATTTTGCCCGGACAGCGGCCGCTAGGCCTACTCTTTTACGATTTTAAAACTGCCAAGGGATTTTAGTAGTAGTAGTAATAGTAGTAGTAAAAGTAGTAGTAATAGTAGTAGTAGTAGTAGTAATGGTAGTAGTAAAAGTAGTAGCAGTAATAGTAGTAGTAGAAGTAGTAGTAGTGGTGGTGGTAGTAGTATAACTTTTATTATAATTATTATTACAAGTATTATTATCAGTATAGTATAATGACAGTTTTTATTCTTATTATAAGTATTATTGTTATCAGTACTACAGCTGTCAACAGTAGTAGTAGTAGTATTAGCAGTGATAGGAGTAATAGAAGTAGTAGTAATAGTGATTGTAGTAGTAGCGGTAGTAGTAGTAGTAGTAGTAATTGTGATTTTAGTAGTAGTAGTAGCAGTAGTAATAGTGATTGTAGTAGTAGTAGTAGTAGTAATAGTGATTTTAGTAGTAGTAGTAGTAGTAGTAGTAGTAGTAATAGTGATTGTAGTAGTAGTAGTAGTAATAGTGATTTTAGTAGTAGTAGTAGTAGTAGTAGTAATAGTGATTGTAGTAGTAGTAGTAGTAGTAATAGTGATTTTAGTAGTAGTAATAGTGATTTTAGTAGTAGTAGTAATAGTGATTGTAGTAGTAGTAGTAGTAACTAGTGATTGTAGTAGTAGTAGTAGTATATATTCTTAGTCCAACTACAGCAACATGAAACTTCAAACGTTTATTGGCCAAACAAGTACACAAAAACTGACCTTTTTTTCGGGGGG
>JAWQUT010000066.1:387836-407818 GCA_033807755.1 Ellobium chinense | reverse complement strand
GAGCCGCAAAAAAAAACAAACCAAAACCAATCCTGATCCCTCCGACATCAAATCTCTGGGCCAAATTTACGCCCACGGAAGATAGCCCAAGAACTCTCTTTAAGCAACACTACTGTCCACCGCCAAAACATCGTATAATCTTTAACTGGTTACACAATCATACACCATTTTGTCGTTGCACTGCAGAACAAGTACTACCACATTTGCGGGGGAGGGAGACGGAACGGCAGGGGTTAGCGCCTGTTCAGGCCGCTGTTCTTATTACTACCTTGACCATAATCGTCATCATCGTCCTTTAAGCTCCGACCCATCACGGTCTTCTGAAGGACCCTCAAGTCCATCCTCATCATCTGCCAGTCCGCCATGGTACCAGACCCTGCTGGTCATCGGAAGCCCTGGCTCCGGCTGGCTAATGATACATCGACCTGGCCTCTGAGAGGACTTTCTCCCCAAGATTACGTTGTCGAGAGCACCGGTTTCCGGAAATAATGCCGGCTAGAAGGGGGCCGGAACAATCCTAGAGTGTAGATAAGCATGTCTCTTAAGATCCCTGTGTCATTTTTCTTTTCAGCCTTAACATTATTCTGAGGGTAAATTCTGGGTTGTATGGTCTCATTACGCTGTGGTTAAACTTGTCAACATGGCTACACTAGGTGGAATTGTGAGTTAGACTAATAATGGTCTCTCGCTTGTGTTTAGTTGTCTGCAGTTTTTTGGTGTTTTTTTTTAATGTTGTCGGCAGGGGTGAGTATAGGGTCTGTGAGTCCCTTGGTTGGAGAAAGAGCGAGGCCACTTTCATATCAGAGCTTAGGGCTCCCGCAGATGGATTTTGACAAAGGTTCGGCTGTACCGGAAGGACAGCCATATTGGAGTAACTCTGCCATTGCTATAGGTCTTCAAATGAACATTCATCCGGTTTTTCCCCGTCTCTCTCTCTCTCTCTCTCTCTCTCTCTCTCTCTCGCTCGCTGTCTCCCCTTGTCTGTCTCTCTTTTTCTTTTTCTCTCTCTTTCTCTCTCTCTCTCTCTGTCTCTCTGTCTCTGTCTCTCTCTCTTTCTCTCTCTGTAGATCCCACCACTTTTTCTTTTTATTGTATGTTTTCTTATATGTTTCCTCCACCACCATCGCCAGGCTCTGAGCCATGACCTGTTCTCTTCACTCCTAATTCTAGCACTGCTTTTCAAAGTCAGCAGTCAGAAGAAGAGCTGCTTCTATTTGTACTGCTGTCGTCTCAGTGACTGTACGCTTTCTTGTGTTATTATTATGTAACCTGGATTGAAACAAAATAAAATTGATAAAAAGAAAATTATTATGGCTGGTAAAGAAAAAAAAAGAAAAGTCTTTCGATAAGCCCTAATGTATCCTGCTGTGTATTGTTTCGAATGGATCTTTATAGAGCATGTTTGTTTCGTTTCCATTGGTGTTTCGGAATGATTTTTTAACAGGCAACTGTGGTAGATAATCTGATGTTCCTATTTCCGTTTATAGTTCGAAAAAGGACGATAAATTCGATTAGTAGTAAAGTTTGTGGTAATTTCGCGGAATTATCTCCTTTTGGGTAGAACTGAGGGGATTGTAAAGTAGTCTCTCCTCTTGCGAAGGAAAGGATTAAGCCACACGGGGAGGGGGTGGGGGCAAGAGAAATATCTACTGATCTACTAAGAAGCATTTGTCATATAAGTACATCGCTAATGGTAGGTCGCTTAATCAGCCACATTTATGTGACACATTTACATAAATTTTGTTCTGTGATATTTAATGGA
Organism: Ellobium chinense; assembly: GCA_033807755.1. Lineage (NCBI taxonomy): Eukaryota > Metazoa > Mollusca > Gastropoda > Ellobiida > Ellobiidae > Ellobium > Ellobium chinense. The sequence continues at coordinate 406,056 of JAWQUT010000066.1, read as the reverse complement.
GACATTGAAAGTAATTCTGACCTTACCTGTAATGTTTATGCTGAGAGATGAATGTGATGACATACTGGCAATTTCTTTTTTTGTTTTTTGTTTGGCGGTATTAATTTGTTGTCCATATTCTAGCATAGATATGCATTGTATTACTTGAGAGCTTGTGCATAAACGATAATAATTCAAATTGATAGTAAATCTAACTTAACGTTTATGTTGATTGATCTCTAGTTTTTATGTTCATTGATGGATGTGATGACATATTCGTTATTTCTTCTTTTTTTTGGCGGTGTTAATTTTTTAAAAAAATGCTTGTCCATATTCCAGCATCGAGACGCATTTGCATTAATTCAGAACTTGCGCATGAACGATGGTGCGTCTTATCATGTAAGAGTTACATTAACTCTGCATGTTGAACGCTACCTTGGATACTTTCAGTACCGATGCACTAATGTAATTCTTACAATGGTAAGAAATCCCATTGTTAATGCGCAAGCGCCCAGACATCGCTGAAAACAACCAAAGGTTCATGAGATTGGAGAACAAGGTCGACATGAGCGACGGTGCCGGGACATGAAAGAAGAGGTTTTGTGTTAATATCTGCGGAATTCTCGCCCTTTCATGATGCAGAGCTGGACATTGACGATGCCATTTTTTTTACTGTTGACATGACCGACCAGATTACCGACTTTTCTCAGGAATTTTGAACGCAGTCACCCACTGTAGCAGTCTATTTTGCCGTCATCACGGGAACATGTTTCCTTGCTACGCCAGTTTTTGACGTTTTATTGTTGTTGTTGCTGTTGTTGTTGTTGTTGTTGTTGTTGTTGTTGTGACAAAGTTATGGCACCTGAATCAGTGAAAACAGCAATTACATTTCTGTCTGTTAATGTACTCACAATTGTATTTCAGTTATTTTTAATTCTTAAAGGTACTGGACTTCGAAATTAAGTATAAATTTTATTTGTGTAGCCATCCAACTAATCGTTTTAACTTTATGCTGTCAACAAGTTAAACAAGTTTTAACACGCCAGATTAGATAGTACATCTTCATAGACGATTGAAGTGCAAAAGTACAGTACTACATAGTGTAGTTCCAAGCTTCATGAAATACCATAGTGAAGCGTTGTAACTATAACCTGTCACTGAAAGATAGCCCCACTCATCAGTGTACAGTCTGGGTCTTTTCCCCGCAAATTATATCCTCCCATCTTCGGGCCCATGCCATGGAGCTGCCATTTTGAAAGTCGCTTCAAACATTTTCTCCTGTCATGTCACTGGGCCATATAAAATGCATGAAGACAGTGATTCCTTACTAATGATTATCCCGAGGGCATCCTCATTGCCAGGAATCTTTGACAAACACCTTCCTAGCAAGACTGAGGGACTGGGGTTGGGGAAGTCGTAAAGTGGGGTAGGAGTGGGAGGAAAGAGAAAAGGTCGTAAAAGCTCAACGAAAAAAAATTCTGATTTTCCTTGGATGTAATCTTGGTTCATGTCCTCGCCCTTGAGTTTACCGCCTTCACTGTAGGAGTGACATGATCGACTCGATTATGTAATCAAGTTTGGTTTACGTGCTGTAAGATCTGAGAAAAATGGAACCTCGTCATACTGTTAAATTCTTGGTACACATGTCCCCAGGTAATAAAATGAAAAGAAAGAAAACCTTTTCAAAGTCCTTTGAAGTCATCTCTAGCTTAATTTTCCTATGCAAGCAGGTCTGTACAAAAAGTATAACAGAATGTCATCTGACTAAAAATCGAGACTTTTGTGAAATATCTCCAGAATTATCACAAAGAAAGAGGTCTAGGGTTGAATAGTCAGACAGCACAGAGAGTTTATTAAGATTTTGTTTCCACTTCTGAGTGTTTGTGTATAAGTATGGATTTTGTGTGTGTGTGTGTGTGTGTGTGTGTGTGTGTGTGTGTGTGTGTGTGTGTGTGTCTGTGTGTGTGTGTGTGTGTGTGTGATTCTGTTTCTCTTTCTCGCTCTCTGTGTCTCTCTCACTCACTCACTCACTCATATTTTCATCATCATCATTATCAAGAGAATGAAAACGGGAATAGCAACAACAGCAACGATAATGACCACAACATTATGTCCACTACCACCACCACCACCATCATCATCACCACCACCATCATCACCACTGCCACCCACCACCACCACCACCACCACCACCATTATCATCAGTTCATCACCACTGCCATTACCATCACTGCCACCGTCACCACCACTACTACCACCACCACTATCACCACCATTATCATAACCACAACAACATTAACAGTAACAAGAACAATGCAACAGCAGCTGAAGACTGTATCAGACAGCTTTGGGTAGAATTATATAAGAAGAAGTTGTGAAACTGAACATCAGCAGCGATTTCCAACTGATGTTAGTGATATAAGCCCTTAACAAATGTGAAATGTTTAGACCAGGAAGTTAATACTCTGCTCCTGGTCAACGGACGAGAACTCGACAACCGGCCACAGCCAGTCAGCCTTAGTTACATAATGGAACTCATTTATAACGACCACCGTTTTAACGGGAATCCGGTTTTAACGACAGAATTGTAAATCCTCGCTCCATTTCTTTTCTTTCCTTACTGTTAAAATAGCTTACTATAACGAGTCTGGAATAGCCAAAATCTCGGCTGTTACGGCATAAACACTTTGCATTGTGGTTGTGCAGCTAATGCTTCTTTAACACTAAACTGAGATAATCATATGTCTGCTGTTTTCACTATGACCTCAGTGCAATCAATGACTGACCGACGACGAAATCCTTGGCAAATTCGTCCGTCCTCAACTTTTTGTGCCACCGGCTTTGTTTTCAGCAGAAACAGAAAGTTAGTGTGATGTAAATTAGATTACTCCTCATATCAAATCACCCCAATTCGAAACAATGTTGCACCGTTATAACGGCCAAATTGGAAAAGTCCCGACTAACTTCGTTATAACCGGGTTCTACTTTTTATATTTCGCGAGAAGCATGTAGGCCTATGCGGAAGTCATGCCGTAAGGTTCAGTCCTCATAACATTTTGGTATTCAGTCTTGTAATATGTTAACGTATGAATGAAATAGTAAAGAACAGTTCATAGCTCGGAGTCAGTACATCGCTAAATGTCACTCTGACATATAGATGTATGTTTCTTTCTTTCTTTCTTTCTTTCCTCTATTCCCATCTTTCTTCTTTCTTACTTTTTTTCAGTTCATTATTATGAATTTTGATTTATGCCATGTATTGTGGAGAATATTGGCTACTAGCCTAAATAAAGCTTTGAACTTGAACTTGAACTTGACTGAACTTCAAGTTTTGACGTCTTTAGACTGCTGCTATTAACGTCGTGTACACAATGACAAAACCTGAATACTCTGTAGCTTTGATATTTTCTACCGCGGTGAGAAAAAGCGAAATAAGTTACTTATGGATAGCATCAAGAATGGCATAAATTGGAAAAGTGTCTTTTTCTTAAACAGGCACGAGTGAGGGCACTATGTGTTTTTAACCGAAATGAATCAATGTCTGACCTTTGCGCCAAGCAAAAGCTGACAAAACTCAAATTTTGACTGTAGCTCGATCATAAATTCTAACTCATCAGACTGAACTGTATAACATTTCATAGCTCGTTTCACGGAAACAGAAAAGCGGTTTCTGGGAATAACTTCATTGTTTATTGACAGAATTTTACGAAAGTGTGTATGTCACAACTCAATAAGTGGTCTTAATGGCATTTTTTTTTGTTGGTCAAGACGATCTGTACATTTTCAAGCCTTTTTTCCCCCTCTTTGTCTCTCTAATGTATATTGAAACACCTAAGATGTTGAGTTACCCTACATTTACAGAGAGCTACTTCTTAATTTGGTCGTTGAGCAGGTTATAAAAAACTGTTTGACTTTATGGCTTTCTCTGTGTGTGTGTGCGTGTGTGCGTGCGTGCGTGCGTGCGTGCGTGCGTGTGTGTGTGTGTGTGTGTGTGTGTGTGTCTTTCTCTCTCTGAGTGCCTCTCTCACTCACTCCGTCTGACGTCTCCAGTAACATTTTCATCATCATCATTATCAAGAGAATCAGAACTGGAATAGCAACAACAGCAGCGATAATGACCACAATATTATGTCCACTACCACTACTACCACTACCATCATCACCAGTGCCACCACCACCAATACTACCACTGCCATCACCACGTAATTATATCATCACTAACAACCATAACAACATTAACAGCTGCAAAAACAACGCAACAGCTGAAGATTGTATATCGGACAACCTTGGATAATATATTATAAGGTGTGAAATTGAACATGAGCTGTGATTTCCTACAGATATTAGTGATATAAGCTGTCCAACAATCTAATATGTTTAGACCAGGAAGTTAATACTTTGCTCCTGGTCAACGAAAGAAAACTCGACAACTGGCCACAGCGAGTCAGCCGTCATTATAATATAGTGGAACTCATTTATAACGGCCACCGTTTTAACGAGAATCTGGTTTTAGCGGCAGAATTGTAAATCCTCACTCCATTCCTCTTCTTTCTTTATTGTTAATAAATAGTTTTACAGTAAGAGATGTGATGAAAATTACAACAATCGTGATCCTATGATGCTGTGCTGTAAAATCTTTATACTTTCAGTCAGAGAGACTGAGTGCTAGATATTTGTTCAGTAGTCACTAAATGACTTACTTACCCATATCGGACTGAACCTAGTTTTTTAATTCACCTACTCAGCCTTACGTCACAATATGGAAAATTAAGAAAAAATCCAAAAATATAAGGTCTCTTCTGCCAATAAATAAATGCCGCTATTTTTTTTTTCCATAAGACGATCTACACATCTCTGTCTACAGTAGATTTTTTTTTATTCATAGTATTGTTTTGCTGAGTGCAAATTTTCTCTCTCTCTCTCTCTCTCTCTCTCTCACACACAAATCGTGCTTCTCTTAAAAAAAACCCTTGATTTTGGCGTTTAGCGGGTATTGCATTAAACCGATGGTCACAGTCACATTATTGTGCCTGGGAGCAAGTAGACACTAATGTTATGATGACCGACAAATCTAGCTCAGTGAAGCTTCAAAGGAAGAGACATGAAAACAAATAACGTGTGACCTCCCATGACAAACAAATTCACAAACTGCGAAAATTTTCTCTGACTAACACTACCTAGGTGTCATCAACAAAACATTGATTAAAACACACACAAGAAAGTCAAGAAAGAGACAGAGCTTTGTTTGCTTGCAGTAGAAGCATGATGCCACGTTTTATTCCTTTACCATTGTTGTGTCCGGCTGTCACACACGTGACGACGCGTGACACAATGTACGTGACTAAACGTGACGTGACGCGTCACGACACGAAGTCACCACCAAACTCCATAGTCACGGCAACAGTTGAAATATGATAGTTTACATACATACATATACTAACGGCAGTCACAATACGTACTGAACATAGTAATCCTATTGTTTGCTTATTGATACATTCATATCTGTACATCTCCTAAAACGAAGGACGTAATGGTCAAATAGCCAAATCTACCAAGTGTTAGGATTGGTAGACCAGGCTATTTGACTCCGAAAATAAAAACCAAAAAAAAAAAACCACCAAATAAAGTACACAGCTTTACCCCTATCAAAGTCATGAAAAAAAAAATCAAAGCTTATGTTTCATGTAGCAATTCAGCGAGCGAAAGTTACTTGATTCAGACAGTACATGTTCACGCCCAAAATTAAAAGCCCCATCCTACTCCCCACACCCACCCCCCTTCCCCCAACCCAAAAAAAAGGGTTACTTTTTTCGTGCCCAAAAACCCGGATTTAGTGGATTTAGTTCTGCTGTACAAAAGTGACCAGATCAAGCGCCTTTTGTGCAAACAGTGGAGCATACGTTGCACTGCCAACAAGGTATTGGGATGTCATTATATTTGTTTTACAGTACACGGCTACAGACTCTTTACTTGACAAAGCCCCCTTCCCCCTCTCCCCGCCCTCACCCCAATTTATTTCTATCATAGCATGTATGTCTTTGTAAAAGAATTTAGGTGTTGCAGCGAAAAATACATCCTTACAAAAAGTCAGCTGAAGTACAGTAAATGAAAACAAAAATGATAATAACTTCTGAATCAGTGATGACTGTACTGTAAACATCCGTACAATGGAAACAACAATATGAAATGTCCATTTACTTTTAAAATTAGGTCCGTCATTTTTGTCTGTCCTTATGTCTGTCAAAATAACTTACTTTCCCTTTAGGCAGTTCGAGTGGCCCACTGGACTGTATTCTGCCCCTCTGACGGTCATTATCTTCTTGCTAAACCAACTCACTCAGTCTATCTCTCTTTCTTTCTCTCTTCCTTTCTCTCTTTCCTCGCGTTTTCCTCATCTAAACACCCTGTTAATGTCCACCAGTCATACACAATATTTTAAACATCGCAAACCAAAAAAAAAATTATCATGACAACAAGACATGCTGAAAAGATAATTATTGATTCACAGGTGACCGAGGAAAACAAAACAACAATGTATAATACATTAGTATAATGACAACGACTAAATATTCTGTACACTGATGAAAGAGGAGATATGTGAGAGCATGACATTTTTAAAATGACGAACTAATCTGGAAACGTGTTGAAGAATATATACTCGAACACTGACTATATGTCTTGCAACGAATCAAAATAAGACTTTAGTATTTTTCCTTTTACTTTTTTAAAACTAAATTAAGCTACTGGTATGGCAAAATGTGTTATAAATGTGTGTGTTTAGTGTGTATACTTTTATAAGGTGAATATATATCTAGACTTAGCATTAATTTTGCTGGCGATGTAGTTGTTGAAAAGAAGAAAGAGGTCACCTCTTTCAGGGGAAATGAATTCTAAGACAATCACAAAAGAAGAATATGTGTTGCCTCACAAAAATCCAAATTTATCGAAAATTGCTGACCATTTACCCATAAAATCAAAGTTTTTATGAATATAAATTATTTTACTCTTGATTTCAATAACACCACAAACATTTGATACTAGATGGGCCAGTCCGCCCTCAGAGAATGATATCTCAGCTCCTAATTTCTCGACATACGCCTAAGCCTAAGTGTGGACTGACTACAAGACATTTCGTCCATTACTTAGAAAAGAGGTTATGATATCAGAGGAAACTACAAAGCAATCAATTTGCCAGCTGTATTCATTTATTTCATTTGGGGTATCGAATACACATCGCATCACCGCTTTAGTTCCATTCTTTTTTTTTTGCACTCTGTAGATCTGTATTCGATACCAAACCATTAAAATGTACTATAAACAAAATACTCTGCCACATAATATGCAATCTCACATTTTCAAAATTAAAAAAAACCAAAACAACTTTCCGGGTTCCTGCAAAGCGGATGGTGATGTAACTATATCGTAACTTTTCTAGTTTGCTATGGGACAATCTTATGATATTATATGTATTCTGACGTGCCTTAAGGTTGCAGGAGCCTAATTGGTAAAAAAAAACTGGACTTTCCGAGTCGATAGTAGCAGAGTATAAAATCTGTCCAATGGACGTGTATAAATAATCATATAACACGAAACCACACCGCAAAAGTGGTGAAATTCAGTTTTGAATTTGTGAAAAAATAATTGTTGCAGGCAGTGTTTCCCCATGGCTTCAGCGGATTTCATTTGTGCGGACCTGTGATCTGCAAAAGAAGGCCAAATTTTTAACTCTTTTTATGTAATTTAAAATTGTGAAAAATCTAACCGAAGGACCCCCACCGTAAAAGTAAATAATTTGAGCACAGTGGTGGCACCAGACCTGCAGACTAGTCTTGGCCATCTCGGAAAGTTCCTGTGGTTAGAGAAGAAATTTTTATTAAATGGTTCAAAGAAGCTTTTACAATTTGGCTCCTGCAACCTAAACGAACTTGAGAAATTTACTGCCTTAGACGGTGGTCTCATTTTTTGTTTGGCTGCCCAGAGCGGTTGGCAGATTTCATCAATAAGTGCAAAAGATTGCAACACAAAAACCTTCCCTTGTCACGACATTTTTTGGCAATTACTTGACTGTAATATGAGCTGGAAAGTGTGGCTGTAAGGGATGGTAAATAATAACAACAGTAAATGCTGATGTGTTGCTTATAAGTTAAAACCAACATAGCGTGAGCAGACAGCACTAGGATAATGGAAGAGAGGGGGCAAAAAAAAAAAAACGTTAACAAGTTCTGTAAACACAAATTTAAACTGGTCTAATCAAAGACACACAGCATGTATGCACACACACACACACACACACACACACGCACACACACAGCTGACTGGTGAATACATTAAATATATAAGTACTTGGCAGTAAGTACATCAATTTACGCAAAAAGACATATGAGAATACTAAAGAGAAACATGTAATATATCACGTGATCAAAACCATTCACAACGCCCTTGATACCTCTGTGATGAAACAATTTTCAAACAGTGATCATCTTGCTCATGATAAAAACAAGTACATATTCACACACAGCCTCTTGTCACTCACTCACTCGGAGTCTTTTCTTAGATATGGGCTGCATTCATTACAGCTGATGTAAAATTTTAACACGGAAGTGGGTCAAATCAGTGATTATCGATGCGTATAGATGCACATGATTTTCAATTATTCTTCGCTGTATGTCTATTTGGGGACCCTATTTATCCTTTTGTGTTATCTTTTCATACGAACCTAATGAATTCAAAAAGCCACAGACAGTACATGTTATGACTCTTATGCTTCTTCAAAACTTTCTGTCTAAAATATTTTTCTTCATTGTAAAGAAGGAAGTCCTTTATACATGCCATTGTATCAGTTACACGGTCACTCTGTCTCATTTTTTGAGTGGATGTGACGTGACAAAAATATAGCACTTCAGTATATAATATCAGAGGCGCTCTTTATTGCTCAAAGACATGTACAGACTTGATCAGTTAATGGGAAAATCTGCCTGTACCGATTTTAACGGGATTGTGAGCTTCGGAAGTAAGTCAATGTTTCGTGTTTCGTAATAATCAACAGCGTGCTTTTTAAAATCTGGGATTAGCCTCATTTCCGGAAAGCTTTCAGTCCATGAGGTCAAATATCAAACCCACGAGCAGGTTTTTCCTCGTGAACTGATCTACTCTCTTTTGTAATGTACATGCATGATTCGTTCCGTTCCAAATATGCCGTTTCTTTTCCTGAAATACATTATGCATTAAAGTACTAGTTATGTCTATAATAACAGGACTTCCTTGTTTTTTGTCTTTTTCTCTCTTTAATATCTATTTCAGAACTAGCAATCCTATTTCATCCAGTCTGGAATGTATGGTTTCATAAATTATTGGAATGGCTTGACTTCATAACCTTGCACTTTTCAGCGGATCTCAATAAGGGACAACCGTAACATGACACACACCCTGAGCTTCGAGCAAGACGTATATAGCTATGCTTTTCATAGTTCGGAGGCAAAAGATGCAGAAAATAGCCAGACGAAGGGGAAGGGGTAGGGAAAGTGAGGGGGTGGAGCACCATTGGCAAGTGGCCTCATGTCAGGAAATAAAGAGCCTAAAACCCTTGTCTGACCTATTTGGAGGGGGAATCTGAAAATCTTCCATTGTTTTGCCGTCTCTCTTCGCACTAGAAATAGAAAACTATGAAGCGTTGTTAAATCCGTCATTGGCACACCATTCAAAGGACGATCCACCAGAAAGCGGATGTACTGAACTGCATCTGCACAGTCTACGGTAACATTCCATTTGAAATTGCGCTGTACAAGTAGAAGCCTGCTTTCTACCGTGTCGTTTATGACGCACACGGATCCATCACGTAAACCCAGTGAATAGATAAAATAGTGCTCAATTCATTTTCCTGACTCAGCCAGGCAGGACGAACCAATCCCATATCTACCATGCCCTCAGAGTGAGGAACGAAAGCGTGAATTCCCGATTAATTTGTATAGTTAGTAATAAACAGTGTGTGTTGCAGATTGCAAGCAGAGCTGCTAAGTAACTAAAACGTGATTTTGGCTGGCCAAGTTCGTCACGTAAAAAGATTGTTCTCCGGATGTTGGAAATGTTCTCAGTCTATTATTTCCGAAGTGTCTTGATGACTTCCTCACCTCGCTCTCGCGCTGACACTTCCAACCAAACTGATGAAATTAAATCACCGGGATTTGCCACGTTCAAGATATACTGTGTTGTGAGAAGACATCAGATGAAACCAACAGTGCAATGAGTACCTTCCATTCAGAACAACTTTGTGGTGTATTGTGTCTGTCGCCATAAGAAAAAAAGGCGATTCCAAGGTGTCGCATACTGGCATTGGAAAAGCGTGTCGATATTCTATGCCAATTATGAACACACTTGTGAAACTGGAGATGCCTCATTCTCATATTTTACAACATCCCTTCTTATACTAGTGTGTAGGAACAAAGAAACATGGATGTCCAGATGTCTCGCTGTGTCAAGGCAGCAATCGTAATTATTAGTTCATTAATCTTTTTGTGATGAAATCCCCGCCAAAATACATAGGTCAGTAGGTCACCTAAATGTGCTTTACAGAAAACTGAGGTTCTACTCGTCTTGCTCAAAGCTGCCTGCCTGCAAACTCCTGCTATAGCAGCCAGTGCAGATTAAGTCCCATCAAATCGTTCTGGGGATAATTTTGTTAACTGACACCTCAGAGAAAGACACACCGGTATGAATCCCTTCGCTACGTATGGCGTATATGTACGTCCTTACCCTTTGTAACAAGCAGCTCAGACAAATCTGTACGTTCAGAAAATAGTGTGCCCCTGTAACCATCACACATACTCATAAGTCCTTTAAAGAAGCGTGTGATTCTATTACATTCAAACTAATGAAACTAGTGAGGGTTTGCTCCTTAACGCTGGGATCTCTTATCGTCGTAAGATGAATGTTGAATGTCACTAAGGGTGCACTTAGCACCGATGTACTAATTTTATTTTTACGATTGTAAGAGATCTCGTCGTTAATGCGCAAACTCTCATGTAAAGGTAATTTGTAACATCAGTGCTTGAAAACATCGCGAAATGTTGACGTAGCAAAAGGATTTGCCTCTTATAGTCGCATTGTATATAATGTACCTTATTCGTAGAAATAAACAGTACAATGAGAAACAAGCGCGCAGAATCGGTTAGTGCGCACATATTGCCGGTGTGCAACCGTGCTGTGGATCTAATCATTGTTGAAAAGCAACACGACACCTTAAAGACAGCAAGTCTGCGGCCTCAGCCGAGCCATTTGTCAAACGAGTTGTAAATTCACCTTTCCGGGTAAGCCAGCCAGGACAAATAATTCCGAATCTGCCATGGCCTGAGAGTAAGACACAAAAGTGTGAATGATTGCGTAACTGCTTATAGTTACTGGCAAACTAGCATTGAGATTGAAAAATAGATATGCCAAGGAACTAAAGAGCAGACTTGGGCTGGCTTAGTTTAGCTATGTGGAAAGCTCTTCGGAAAAGTAAATTTATCCTGCCAATTGGGTCAGGAGGGGATAGGCTAATGTTTTGGCCGTGAAGTCTTCATCGCTAAGCATAATTCTAGTAACTGCGACTGTTCCCCGCGCTGATATAGATCTACCATTAGCGAATTCGTCTCAACGGGGAATCACGTTGTCCCTCTTGCCGTCCACTATTTTTCTTGTCTATGGAATTATTAATAACGCTGAACTCTGTCCTGCCTATGATCTATTCGCTTATAACTTAAGCTCCAGAAAACGACATTTTTATAGGGCAAGAGATAAGAAAGAGAGTACAGAGCTCACCATTACCAGGGCGAATACAAGAAAATAAACTTGATATTTTGTCTCGTGAGCCAATAGCACTCCCATACGTGTTTTTTTTTCATTCTGTCACGGGGAGCTCTGCCCATCTCATTCGTGCCCTACAAATAATGGTGCCGTAGATTGCACGCAGAAAGTCACTGCTAGGGAGTCTAGCGCCTGGCTGAAACAAAGCGAGAAGGTATATTTTTTACGATACTGTATGAAGAGACAACTGGGAGCTTGCGCATTAACGATGGGATCTCTTACCACCATAAGATAGCATTAACTCTCTATGTTGAAAGCAACTAAGGGTGCATTCAGCACCGATGCGGTAACGGTGGTAAGAAAGATCCCATCGTTAACGTGCACGTTTTCTAATATATCAGTCGGTATGTCTTATCCCTAAGGGACGTCCTTTCCTGACTCGATGCTTAATGTTGATAGTCCTCTCTCTCTCTCTCTCTCTCTCTCCCTCTCCCCCTCTTTCTCTCTCTCTCACACACACACCTTGACCAAAAATGAAACAAAATGAAATATGCATGGTGCAAAAAGAAGAACGACAAAAAAAAACAACAAACTAAAAACAATAAATAAAAACAATCAAGGACTAAGTATTTTCATGATATCCTTTCCAAAATTTACGGTCACACTTTTAGTGGTACCAAAGTGTTCAATATCTGTGTTATTGAATCACGCCAACAGAATATACACTGAACAACCAAAGATAATAAATATCGAAATATACATACATAATTATTATTGATATCATCATAGATTATTACATGTAACTTCATGTCGCCCATAAATTGACTAAATGCAAATAGCGTAAAGTATGAACACATTTGCTGGCCAGTTCTCGGTACTGTAATGCATGCAGGCATCTTTCACACCAACCCTGCTGTTCCTGTGTGCCACAGCCCCTTAGACACTCTACTCCCCGTTCAAACAAAAACAACAGCACGCTCTTGGTAATCTACAGCCATCGTGATTTTAAAGTAAACGCCTACTTTTCTATTACAAAGGTCAGATATAAATCTGAAATGAACAGACCTATCAAATATCTTTATTTTCTGACATGATGGTTGAGTTCAACATTAGCTGAGTTGGAAATGGGATGCACTAGGCCTGCAGCGAATACATTTTTTTTTTTCATTTTGTCATTTGATGACACATGTTCTCATATTTCTTACTGCATAATTTTTTTTTATACTGGGTTGTGCTGATAAAGCAAGAATGATCTAGTTGAAGAAAATAGATAACCCCTGCTTTCCTCTGGCAAGACTGCTGGCTAATATTTTGGACAGAGGTGGATACGTTGATTTTATCTGCGGAATAACGCGCAATAATTCGCTAAATTTAATATACATTTTTGTTTCGTCATTTAATGACTCGTATTCTGATATTGCCTATCTAAGACTGCGTTCATTATGGTTTGACTCGCTAGAGCAAAAGTGCCTCAACTCAACTGATCATACACTATGTGTTTACTGTCATCCCAGAGAGCAGAAGCTACCTTGTTACAACTCTGAGAATTTACGCACAACATAACACTTCGTAATGAGCTTGCTGAATCAAGGTAATTTGAAACTAAAAACTGTACGAAAAAAAAAATGAGTACGAAAGACGGGCTTAACCAATATGCCGCCCCTTAAAATAAAATAAAGAGAAATCAATAATGCCGTCTTCCGTTCCTTGCGAACTGTAATTTGATACCAGAGAGCTTGCGCTTTGGCGATGGAATATTTGTTGCCACCGTTACTGCATCGATACTGAATACCTTTGTTGTCCTCAACATGCAGAATTAATATAATTCTTTCGATGATAAAAGATCTCATCGTTTATGCGCACGTTCTCAAATAAACTGTACTGTGGTATAGACCAATAGAGAATGAGGAGCGTTTTCAGTTCAAGCCGGAGAAATGTATAGATGTAGCTGTTTATAGGTAAGTGCTATTAGATTACAACTATTACTACCATTATTCATTTCAGTTTACACATTTCTGACTGATGGAGAAAGCAATAGCTCTCGGAAATTAGCAATAAAGTTACATTATCTCTTTACACTGCTACTTTACATCTCTTTACCTCTTTATACTCGGTATTGTTACCATTTTTTGTGCATTTGAAGTTTTTTATATACATGAAAAGTCTGAATTCCTTCTGGCATCGCTGATTCCTTAATTTTCTGTAATTTTTTATTGATCATTTGTTGCCTATTTTTATAGGTGTGCTGATTTCAGGACTTCTACTTTTACTATACTATTCTTCTTAACTCACTCTTACATTCTCTCTCGCTCTCGCGCGCCCCATTTGTATCTCTTTTCCTTTTTTCTTTCTTCATTTTCCTCTTCCTCCCTTAGTCTCACTCCTTCCCCTCTTGAATCTTCTTTNTCGATAACAGTAGCCGCGCAGCTAGCTGGAGGCTGGACCCGAGACGCCTCTTGCTACGAGCGTTAAATTCCATATCCCTTGCCTTCATATTTCTGTACTGTACCAACAATGGAGGTCACTAGAGCCCGGGCTGTTGTCTTTAAATTGCATATCCTATGCCTTCATATAAGTAAACAAGTATAAGTAACAACCACACTTACTGCAGGTCACCAGGGCCCAACTTCAAAATCTAGGGACATCCTAACTTTGTGTGTATGTGTCCATTTCAGGGAATCCAGCCCAGATATCAAAGCCTTTATGAAGTCTATCAACTTGTCTGAGACGGACTTCGCTGGTCTGGAACATTACTACAGTGTCAGAGTGCTGGATATGATTCGTCGCCTTAACAAGAAACCCATGATATGGGAGGACCCCATCAACCATGGCGCCGAGGTAGGGTTAAATCATGGAAATCAGAATGGCACATAAAAATACATCTATGGCGAGACTTTTGGTGCGCTCACAAGACAAAAGTTTTTTTTTTTTTTTGGGGGGGGGGGAGGATGGGGAGCTTACTATGGCAAATAAAATTTACCGTTTTGCTTATCCTAAATGCACGCTGCTGTACTCCTTTAATTACGCTGTAATAACAGGCCAAGCGTTTTTAACTCACGATGGTCATAAAATAAAATGTTTTCCTGAAGATGGTCTATGATTATAAATAAATTACACAGGTGGGAAGAGAGATAATATAGTAACATTACTGGAAGCAGAAATAACATCTACACCAACATTCGGAACAGTAGCTACAACATTTAGCGGGGAAAAAAACCCAAAACATCAGGCTTTTTAAAACAAAACCTTGCCCTTTTGATGCAAGACCCCAAAACCCTGAGAGATGACAGGACAGCTGCCATACTAAGCAACACAATAATAAATTACATTTATCGTCAAATTTGAATTTCGCAAGCGTGGATTCATTATTATTAGTTTTTTTTCACAGTAAAAAATTTTTTTTCAAAGAGAACACATCAGTTATATATTAAAGTTTTTCGTGCACAAAGATATACATCCAGATTTACTTATTCTGAAATTCTGTTTTAAAAGACCGCATTTCCATTTTTATAAAATCGTTATATTCATCTTGTGTAAACAAAGTAGTTTGCAGCAGCGAATTTGGAGGGACCACATATCCATTTTTGAAAAATCAAAGTACATGTTGTGGTGTAGTGTAAACAAAGTAGTTTGCAGATGCCAGTTTGGTTGAATATTTCAAAAACAATAAACACTCGAATACTTTACTTATTTATTAAGACATGGACACTGATGGACTTGAATATTTCTTTATTGTTTAAGACATCGATACTAAAGGACTCTAGTGTTTCCCGTATTTACTAAGACAACGATACTAGACCCAAACTGTCTTCGTAGTTTTAAGATATTAATCTATGCCAAGAACATAATCTCGACTAAAATGAATACATTGGTTAGAAGAAAGAAAAAAAAAAAACAATACTTTTTTACTGACGAAGTTTGGCTTTATATCTCTCTGAGCATTTTCTGGCGTCTTGCATGCAATAAGGCATAGGTCTAAATAAACAAATTAAGAAACAAAAAGTCAACAAGGGACATAACTAAGGTTTGTGCTTCCGAATGGCCAAGAGAGCAAAGTTACACTCATGCATAAATCACAATGATGAAAATGTAACAGTAACTTGTGTTTACATTAATTTAAAAACATAATTTTGTCACAGCTCATATAGACCTATATATATATATATAAATATATAATATTCACATATACTAATATGCCCTGCACATCAACAAGATATCAAGTAATCAGTTTAAGACATAACATTTTATGTGAAAGATAACAAAATATTCACAGATGAATTGTCCACGCAGTTTGCTCAGAATAGTCAGCACCTTGTGTACATGCTAACATCAATTTCAGTCAATATTTCTTCCAGTGTATCAGCACTGGAGTGCCGTATACATTTTAGTGAGATAGCTGACGCCTATGCAAGAGTGTGCATGTTTTTTTCTTTTCTTTTTTCCCCTAATATCTACATTCACAGAAGAATAGAGTAAGCACTGACAACAAAGTCAGTCAGTATCTCTTCCTGTGTATCAGCACTTAAGTGTCGTGTATAATTTAGTGAGATAGCTCATGCCTGCGCAACATACTGCATGTTTTCCTCTGTGTTTAAGTCAGTGCTGAAGAAAAGGACCATTCACATTCCATAAATTAGACCAAATGTAGCCATTGGGTTTTAGGTGTTTTAGCTGTTTGTGATAACGTTTTCGAAATTCATGAATCAGCTTAAAATCATTACTGGTTTTAATATTTTTTTCATGGCTTCTGACTGTTCTTACTGAAGAAAAATGATTGAACGCAGTCATACATTTTTCCAAACCACAAAAATGCCAGCCCCACCCACGGATTCAAATAGAAATGTGCAAGAAGCAGCCTTGTACACGTTATTTTGTCGATTATTTCAGTCCTCTCCCTCTGTGCCTACTGAAGATACACGTCACAAGTTCAGTTTACTGTCTTTATCCCTGGATTTTAATGCAGCAAACAACAGCACTTGAAATACATAGCAACCGAGGGAGATGGTACCTGCTCTGCCCTGGACTCTATACAATGTCTGTAATCATACATCTGATCAAAGCTGACCTCTTTCTTTGCCAGTCGCCATTTGACGGGTGTTATTTGTCTCTTTTTGTGGCCTACTTCGGTCTGGCATTTGCAGAGCAGTATCTTGCTGCTATGAAGCTAATGTCGATTGGTCTTGTTTACTTGTTGAATATAAAATTGCTGTCCATGACAGCTCTTCAAATCAATGGTGATAGTGTTGTTGTTGTTGGTGGTGGTGGTGGTGATGACAATGGTTATGTTGTTCTTGTTGTGATGATGATGGTTGCCGTCGTATTAGTGATGGTGGTGTAGATGTTGTTATATTATGTTTGTTCACCAACTATTGCATTCTCTGGATTTTTAAAATCATATTCATAGGTGGTCCACATCCCTCAAACCGACCCAACCGAGAAATATTTTTCCTGTGTATAAAAAAATACACTCTTGCTATCAATCCTTCCGTTTGTGTTCGCAGATTTTATCACTTGCTCTATCAACATGTAAACAAGACTTTGCCTTAATAATTAAAAACTGTGTTTCTTTGTACAGTCTGGAGGAACACAGTACATTACAACATCAATATCATGATGACGCATATATCTGTTCATAATATACATACAAGAGTAACATGTTTTTGTCACAGTTCATTCTACTAGACGAGTTATATTTGTTCAAGTTCATGAAATACAACATTTTAAGTAACATTCAGATAATTTGTTCATAAAACGAAAACTAAAAGACTTGTTCAATTTGTCACATACATAACAAGAGAAGACTTGTCACTGTTCATAATATACAGATTAGAAATGTTCACATTCTTACAATATTCACAATTAATATCATAACTCTTATTCACAAAATATATTTATAATATAAGATTATAGGACAGCCAGTGTGTTCGTCAGTACGCATGATTTATGATGCCCAACAGCTGTAGTATCGCTCTGAACTCATCTCTTTCTATCACTTGATCAGCTGAGAAATAGAAATAGAAAGAGACTATCTTGAATGGTGATGGTGATGATAGTGGTGATGGTGGTCGTGGTGAAGGTGGTGATGATGATGGTGGTCGTGGTGATGATGGTGGTCGTGGTGACACTGCTGGTGATGATAGTTGTGGTGGGTAAGTAGTAGCTGTTACTGTGATCAAGTGACACTCGGTAGTGTGAATTTATGGTAGTGGTAGTGGGGAAAGTGACAGATTTCGTGGCTACAGCTCTGACAATGATGCTGTGTTGATGGTGGTGGTACTGGGGATGGCGATGATAGTGGGGTGTAAGTGGTGGTGGTGATGGCGGTGATAGTGGGAGTGGTTATACTTGTGGTGATGACGGTCAACCGCAAATGGTGGTTGTGTTGATCGTGGTGGTAATCGTGTTGATGATACTACGTCGATGGTTGTGACAAATATGGTGGATGCAGTTGCAGAGGGTG
>JAWQUT010000066.1:357978-384751 GCA_033807755.1 Ellobium chinense | reverse complement strand
CCCCCATTCGTCTCCTCCACCCCTCTCCCCAGTCCTCACACCCTACCCTCAACAAACACTATGTCCCCCTCCTGTGTTTCCTTCAATCGTTTGCTCCTCCCCTGACAGCAAGACCATTGTCTCCAGCTACGTCTCCTGTTTGCTCCTCTTCTCTTCCCCTCTACTGGCGAATCCACTTGGGTATCAGTTTGACCAAAAACTGAAGTACCTATCAGTCTAATCTACGACAGTGCAGACCTTCCAACGCCTCCACAGTAATCAGATTTGCTGATACGCATCAGTCTCGAGCTGTTTTCGGTGGCTTTAATGTGATTCACAATAGTACAGTCTCTCTAAGAAAGGCTATAACGGTTTCCCCAAGATCCGTGAGGGAGGCGGAGAACAGAGGGATGCAGGCCGCGTTTTAGCACACTGCACTATACTGAACTTGAGCTGAAACCGGAAGTCCGGCAAATTTCATAGGCAATATCCCAAGACTTTCATACTGAATGCTTGGTCTAGGATTAGGGACAGGTTCGGGGTAAAGTTGAGGAAGAGAAAGCAATCTTGGAACAATTACCAGGCATTACCATTGGCAAGAAATTATCATTATCTAGGAATTTTCTCCTATGTGCATTCTCAAGTCTACACCTATCGCTAACCCTAAACCAACCACTTTGTGAGAAACTCGTGAGATATTGCCCGTGAAAGAAGACGTGGTCAGATGGTCGTGATGCCATTGTCAGGCAGCGTAAGTTTGTTTCATGTTAAGATGTTGGTTTCTGAATGATATAAAGGCAATAACATGGACTCTCTCTAGAATCTGTGCGTTAGGTTCAGAGGTCAAACCACCAGAAATCCAGCAAATTTCCTAACAAAAGTCGAGATCCTGGCACACTCTAAATATTTATGCATGCTTTTGATTAGCGGAAGGAATGGGTTGCTGTGTATAAATGAACCCTTGTGTTACAACATGGCTTCTTGAGAGGGGTCGCCCAATAACTAGTCTTATACCGGGATGAGATCGAGACCTGATAAAGAAAAAACGAGGCCTAAAAGAGATTATTATTTTCCTTGACTACTAGATATCACATTTCAAGGAGTATATGAACCTTGTCATGCTTCAATCTGGGAATGGCCATAGTATGAAAAACAGAAGCCAAGAAGAACTGACACTTGAAAAGAATTTAGAATCGTCAGTATCCACTCCTCTAATCAGTCAAAAACTGGTTGAAAAAAATTTTACTGACTAAAATACAAAGGACAAACTAAAGCAATTTTCTTGAAATCTGACTTTTAAAAAATGCGATAATCAATTATATGTACAAACTCAGAGAAAAAATCGAATGCGTCAAGTTTCACTAATGTACTTTTTTAAAATTGTTGTTGAGATCATTGCGCTGCACTTTTGACCTGACCAGCTTTACATAATAATGTGTATTGCACAAGGCAAGACGCCCTGGAGTGGTGAAAGTTTAAAGTGATTGGTGGGAGGAAACACAGTCAGAGTTGTTGTTCCTTGTTATTCCAAAATGGTTAGTCTACCTCCTACACCACTCGTTTCCATTTTTATTGGATTTATTTTTCTTGGAAGCGGGGACTTACCCAGCTTCAGTCAGCCATTTCCAGCCTGCTCCATTCACGTCGTTGGTAGATAATTTGATTTTGGGACTGTCTCCTTTTAAAACTTGTCCCAGGTCGCGAACTGCCGAGATCGGAGTGGGTTGACCCTCGTGAGATAAACGGTCCTTTGAAAAGGGCCGGGGTTAAGTGGGTTTGAAGAGGGATAAAAAATCGTTTGGCTGAAGAAGGAGTGTTGCATTGTAGCGGATACATATTGTGTTTGTGTGGGTGGAAGAGGAGAGGAGGACGAAGGAAGGAAGGAACAGCGAAAAGATTGGTAATGTGGGGAGGAATGACGTAAGAAAGCCACTGTGGTGAAGATCGTGGAGTAAGGGACGTAATTAACAAATGCCCAGCTTAAGAGGTTGGGAGGTGGGGGNGGGGGGGGGGGGGGGGGGGGGGAAGAAGAAGGAAAGGGGGACTGCAGATTTCGACCCACGCAGGACCGGGCTAATATGGTGCACGGTACTCCGGGCCCATAAGTCTTCAGAAATGACAGCGGGTCAGAGTGAATGTTCCTTCAGACACCATCGAAATTGCTAGTCCTGGGTCAGTTCTTAGAGGACACTCTCTCAGGATGCTGAGATGTATTCGCTCACAACGGATCCAGGACTCATAAATCATTGCGTGGCGCTGGACCCTTTGAATTCTTTCTTACATGACACGTGGCTGTAGGGCAATTGCCCCATCTGCCCTATGGTTAACCCCGCCTTTGATCGACATCTAAATAGACTCATTGAAAATTGGGATGACCGGAAATTGTAAGTAAATATGGACGGAGAGTGTTGATAAAAAAAGGAGAAATACAGAAGGGGAGAATGGTTAAAAACCGCAATATTTCCAATAAAGAGATAGCGGGTTATATCAGTGTGCGTTATGTAATGTGTTCCCGTTTAAAATGTTACAAGTTACGAAAAGACCACAGTGTCTGGCCATGAACAATACCTGCATCAGGATGTACGGGGGAAAAACAGGAAGGAGTCTTAGGCTTAGCTTAGGCTCAGGCCTGCTTTAACTCACTAAGACTGAAAACCTGTAGATATTTCCTTAACCACGCACCAGTCAGGGAAGAACCGCTTGATATGGAGTAATTTTCTCTCAGCTTGGTGAGTACTAATTATGTAATACATTTTAGTATCCTTTACTTTTAATTTACTATTACCGTTCTTAGTGAAAACTGACGGACTTTTATGTCCTTTTATTATTTCGAGCATCCATAATATGTTGCACCGTCTGAGATTTTCATTACTGGTCCTTTCATTTTATGTCAGCGTATTTTTACTGGTATGCAGTACTCATGACATTTATTGTACTATAACAAGCTGTCTCGTACAATCACTAAACCAATCCAAGTCTCTCGTGCTTACGTCATAACCTATCTAGGATACTGTACAGCTCAACGCTGCTAAGTCCATGTCATCTAAAAACTGACCAGTCTTCGGCGAGTAAATCAAAATGCGTCATTATAATCTGACCCCAAATCAACATGGTTCTATCTCAGTCAGCGATAGTTTTGAGAAATTTTATGTTAAAGTTTATCACACCTACTAAGGTGGGTAAGTAGGATCGAGCCAAATATACGTATTTTTTTATGATACACCGACACGCTTCAACTCTTTCATTTCTTTGCCAGCAAGTAGATCTAGTAACTGGTCAAAGGAAGGTCTCACTCTCAGGCTGTTCGGGAAACGTGGAATAGAATTTTCTTCATAGTCATGGGTTTTTCAGTATTTCAGCAGGTCTCCAAAAAACATTATTAAAAAGACTTGAAGATAACGCAGAATGTATCGACAATGGAATAAACCACATTTAAGAACGGACCTACGGATTTACCCGTAACTTTGCGTTAATTTGCACACAGTGGTACCTACAGGAAATACTACTAATGTTTCTGGGTTTTTCCGGCATTTACCGCGGTGTGCAAATGTAAGCACAGGTTATGCAGTCGACCACTGAATTCACCGACAGACGCCATGTTGAGCTTACGATAGGAAGCTGATATAATATAAGTATGCGTTCTTGGTAACCCTGTCGTATGTTACCTTCCGGTTAATTCACTTAGATTCCATTTCTAATTTTACCGACAAAACAATAAAATGACTTATTTAATTTATCATTGCCCTGAGGCTGCGTCAAACAATAAATGCCCACAGGCGCAGAAGTGAAACATGAGCACACGCGGTTGGGGGCAATTTCCCGGTGGCGTTACGCAACTCAGTGGACCAAAGGGCGCCTGCCACAGTTCAAGCACCTCTGAGCTCCATGTCCTAATCGGGCCTCACACCATGTTCATCCACCCTTGATCATGATCCGCCCCTGACCTTGGTCTCGGCCCAAATTAGCAAGCAAAGTTCTAATTCAATCAGTCATCGTTTTGTAGTTTTATGTTAAAAGTTTACCACACCCACTCGCCCTTGTCCACCGGGCTCTGCTAAAGAATTGTCACGGCCAGGAAGATAAAACATTGGCCTGTCACTTGTGGCACTAACTAAAAAGAAAGTGTAGTCTGCCAGGATCGCTGAAAACAAACATCATAGTAAGTTCTCCAAGGGAATATGTTCCTCACTACAAGTATGCTAACCCTTTTACTTTCTGTGGCTTCGTCACAGTCTTCTTATTCTATACTCATAGCGTTTCTCTTGACAGTAATCAGGGATGTGAGACATTTCAGAATTCTTAAAGTGTTTTGGTAACGCTCACTCTGTCATAAGGTTCACTTTGTAAGTCGCAATTAGCTGCGGTGCACTTGTATGGAGCTGCGTTACGGCGTGCAAGTAGTGCCGCATTGCAAGGCGTAGCACCCAACCGGAAAATCGCGCAAAACAGAACCTTCAGATGATACCGCCGCCTTATTCCCCTTTTCCCACACCCAAATCGACGGTCTTGTTAGGGAAACATCTCCTCAATGGCCTTGTGTTGGAGAAGGATGTGGCAAGAACAACGATGGTATGTATGCTAATGAATGAGGCAAAGAAATAAATGTAACAAACACCACTTCCAAGTCAATGCATTGTTTTCTTGCTCTTCCACATTAGTCGCAGCCTAGAAACTGATACGCCCTTTGCTGAGGACGGTCCCTTTCGCGATGACGCAGGGACAAAACAAACACAACACAGGTGCAATTAAAATCTAATATCCTTTGGCCGACAGGGTGTGAGTAAACTGTCTAGACTACTTGTGATGAACCTCATAATAATTATGTGAGTAGTTGAATGTCCCATGGAGTGGCTGCCCTTTCGCAGAGTACGTCATGAATTTAACGCTGACGCACAATTTGTAAGAATGACGATATTATTTCGCTAACAAACAGCAACAGGTGGCGCTTCAAGACATGGGATTGTCTTGTTATAATTCGAATATATTACAGTATCTTCAACTAATCACTACATGATGACGTTGAAAGTCGAACAGAGTACCAATAGTATATCATATCGTACTTAGAGGTGTGATGTGGATATTGATTAATACTTTCCCATGTATGTTCACTGATTCACAGCTGTTCCTGTTCTCAGACCCAATGCGACCTAACGCTTTCCGAATGTAATTCCAGGTGAAATATTGTATGTATATCTGACTACATTATGAGAATCCAAGACAGTTACATTTTGAAATAATGAAGTCAAAAGCGACTTTTACATGAAGTGCAACATCACATTTTTGACATACAGTAACGTGTGAAGAAGAACCTCCGATGCATACATTATTAAAATATGGTGAACAGGATCGGAGTTTGCTTGGTTCCTTGCTCTATAATGTTCTGTATAGAAAGGATACAAAACATGTTTTCTTTTGTTAATTTTGCTCCTTTTACTTCAAGTTCAACCGATTTTATACAACAACAACAAAAAAAAATATGCTCAATCCCGCTTAAATTTACTTTTCTACCAGTGAGAAAGTGTTGAGGTTCTGTTGCGAATATTTTTACTTTTTGGAAAATCCTACAGTGTACCGAGTGTGACTATCCTAAGCCAAGTTGAGCGGCGTCCTCTGCTTTGGTAAAGCTTAAGTATAAAGGCAGTCAAACCTTGCAATTACAGACAAATATTCAGGATCGTCCTGGGGAGATCAAGCGCGTGTCAGACAGTAAAAGAAAGTGAGAGAGACAGACAGCCAAACAAGCAGGAAGGCAGGCAAGCAGGCAGACAGACAGGCAGACAGACAGACGCATAGACAAACAGACAGACCAGCAGATAAAGAGAAAGACAGACAGACAAACAAACAAACAAACAGAGATACAAACAAAGATAAAGACAAACAAACAGACAGACAAACAGACAGACAGACAAACAAACAGAGACAGACAGACATATACACTGACAGATAGACAGACTGACAGTGTATAATCTGTCTCAAGATATTTCAAGCCAAAAAAAAAAAAAGTACCAAAAATTGAAACGGACTGTCTACAGCGATGGTCTTTCGATAGAATCGAAGTACAGAAATAAATAAGATGATGAAGAGCACTTGTGGGGCTGCCTGTTCATTTTGGGAAGGGAGGAGATGGTTAATGGAAAAGTTTTTTTGCCTTGACGATCTAGTCCAGTGCAGTCTATTACAGTCTATGCCAGTACTGCTCAAAATAAGTATCGTCTGAAGGTTTCAACACCAGAAAAGTCTGGGACGAAGTTTAGTTTAGGAGTATCCACAAACTTTACAAAAATAAAATTTTAAAAAGTTACAGAAGGGATGATAGCTATTTTCGGATGTTTCGAATCGCCGTAAGTATTTTTAAGGTTGTAACATCACCATAGAGCTGCGTTTAATCCAAAAAAGACCACATTTCTAGTCATGATGTCACGCGCCATTAAATTCCGCTTCGAGTTTCTTCACTTAGAAACAACTTTTGATTGGTCTAGGCAGACTATTACTATATAACGCCATTTTATTAAGGACATTTTGGTTAACAATGTGGCTGACGTGGAAGCGTGGGAGAAGTACTGGCGAGGATTGCTTGTGCGACCTTGGTTTTTGGCCCTTTTGTAAATTTTTCATTCTGTTGCAGTATCAAATTGCAATCTTAAAATAAGAAATTCGGCAATGTTTACCCACTTGATAAATTTTATATGCAATAGTGAAAACAGCAAAATGTGCCGCTATTGGCAAATTTGGCATCCATTTTTATTCTTTTTTTCTGCAGTACCTTCTGGGTACCTTCTTTAACACTTTTTGCCGAATGTGAGGGTTCTGATCAATTACAATGTTGGTTTTACTAAAGAGGTTCCATTTTGAATTACGTCTCGCATGACTGACAGATCGCCACTTGGCTTTCGGGCATTCGCAAGCTGGCATTCCAATGGCCGAGGTTGACAGAATAATGAGGGTTAACAGAAGCACTTTAAGAAGACTGTGGCACTGCTGCTGACCGTCCCAGAGAGGGTGAACCAAGGGCGACAAACGCCATTCAGGACCGGCATATCCCGAGCATTTATGAGAGAAAAATCCACAACAAAAATTAATGTTTTCATCAATTCCATGGGCCGAAGGTGCCAGGCAGTGACTGTGACAACTGGAGGATACAAACGGTAGTAGACCCATAAACTGGGGGGTACCTTCTTAAGAGTGTCCTTGTGGACAAATGAAACGATTTGAATGGTCCAAATTTGAGTCTTCAGTGTGCAAGAGACAGATCTATTCTCCTACAAAATTCCCTCATTTTACAAAGGAACAGAGATAATCGCAGAAACACTTCGAGTTGCAGAACTGTTTTGACTGAGTATATAAGGAGCGTCAGACATTGATTGCTATGATCATGTACGGGTTGATTTGTCTACATTGGTTGACTCCATATCAAACTCTTTAGCAGGTGCTCTCGCTACACCTTCGATCGCACGACTGAGCTCCGATCCGACTTCTGGGTTGCGATGTTTTCAAGACATTGCGCCTACCCGGGTTCTTTCTTTTAGGGCATCTAAGTACCCTAAAAATACATATTTCATATTCTGAGAGTAAAACAAAGCTCGTTGCAGGTTCTCTATTATGATTACATTTTGATCGTTTGTAGAGGTAGAAGCTGGACATATTTCTGGATTTTGACAGTGACGTCAGAAACTAAATACCACATAGGAGAATTTACAGTGGTAGAAGAATAGGCCTAGCGGTCGTTGTCCGGACAAACATGATAGAAAAATTGTACCCCGTAGTTTAGTCTTTCAACCCGAAAGGCGCAATATAGCTGCGATTATGCTGATGCGTCTTAAAACCAACTCAAAGAGACAAAGACAGCGCAGAAAATAATGAAACACAGCATGACGCAAAAACTATACTTATTATTACGGTATACTTAATATCAAGATCTATCTGAATAATGCAATGTCAGAATCACAATGAACCCGTGCATGTATCATTCGTACTTAATAACAAGGTATATCTATTAAAGAGATATTCAATACTGAGATTGTATGAACTGTTGCAGTAAGTCGCATGATGACGTCACTCTAATGCGCCACTCGTAGTAAAGGTCGTATTGTGTTCTATACCTAATTTCGATTCAGAAACTCAGAAAAGAAGAGGGGGAGAGGAAGCAGGCATGGGGATTTCACGACATTTCATTCTTTTCAGTTGAGAACTTGCGTCTCAACGAAGAAATCTCTTGCCATCGTAAGAGTTACATATTTGCATGTAAACCGCTACAAAGTGAGCATTCCACGTCGATGCACATGTAATTCTTACAACGGTAAGAGATCCCATCGTTTAAGCGCAAGCTCTTGATTAACTGTGGACGAAATATGAGGACTTTAAGCCTAGCCTAACTTTATTCGCAGGTCACAGAAGAGCATCCACGAAATACGCCGTTGCTTGGGACTAGTGGCGAATCTCTTTCGTTTCTAATTTCCTGTTCTTCCTCGTTGCTCCGCGAAAACACCATTAATCTGATGACATCTCATCAACTCAAGTTCGCCTCATAGACTTTCCTCACCTCAACATTTGTTCGGATTCTGATTACGAAATAGTTCTTGAGTCTTCCCTATCGCGAGAAAGTCTCCAGGACGAGGAGCTCAAGGGGAAGAGGGCTGGAAAGGGAGGTGTGTGTGGGGGCGGATGACTTACAAACCAACTTTCAATTCCGGTTCTTTCCTGAGACAAGGTAGCCTCAAAAAGAACTGATCACTTGGTTAGTTAAATTTTGGATGTCACCATAATAACGCAACGTTGGTGGAAATTTCAATGCTGATGGAGCAGAAAAGAGGAGGAAGTCAATTACGATGAATTATATCGTTGCTCTAGCTGCTGCTGTTGTCGTTGTTGTTGGTAGTTGTTGTGACAATGGTTTTTGTTGTTGTTGCTGTTGTTGTTGTGGTGGTTGGTAGTTGTTGTGACAACTGTTTTTTTGTTGTTGCTGTTGCTGTGGTTGTCACGGCAGGATCCAAAGGATTTGAGTTTCAATGGACATGTTCATATGTCGAGAATGTGAGTAGAATTTCTACAGGATGCATCTTGAATATTGTGTAGTTCTCTTCCAACAGACGAGGCATGGACATCTTTCTGTCCGCTATAGAATACAGAAATAATCTGCAAAGCCAGATTTTTGCGATTTTGAAGTGTAATGATTACAACAAAATCCCCCGGGAGATTACGGATGAATTGATATTCATTAAACGCTGAAAATTACAGTCGGTGCCCGTAAAAGAAATTTGCATCGTCCTACAGGCCATGCTAAACCATACGATACCTTGTTATTCCAATAAAACAGTCTTATTCTTAATACGCTCATTTAATGCTGCAAACTATCAAGCGAGACTTACAGGCAGCGAAATTCCTTGTAAGTGACCGCAAACAATTTATTGGCTCAAAGAAGCAAATCGGATTAGCCTTCTGTAACCTCTGGGAACGGAATACACGGATGATTAAAAAATTCTGTTTTCCTTGTTGATACGATGGTCGATATCCATATGAAATAACTGACTCGATTCTCGGCAAACCTCTCTTAGTTCCGACTGAAATCTTTTATAATCGCTTTTTTTTTAAAGTCACTATCGACACTAACCCGAACATAGTACACTTAAACTTTCTTATTCCTACTTTTCAAACTAAAACAACTCCCCCCCTTCCCCCAATTAATGCCCGTACTCTTTCGGGATGTAAGAATGTAAGAATGTGTAGCTCATTGAGCGATGCAAGCTAATGCTCGCATAACGTATAATAACATCACCGTGATTTGACTTGGCCCACGCTACCATCTTATGACAAAAAAGCACATACGCAGTACAATTTCTTTTGCATATTATGTGGCTTGTTGTCCGGATACTGCAGCACTGACCACTGACGTGCGGTGCGTGCCAGACGGCAAGCTCTTGTGAACTAATCAGATGCGACTAGCGGCTCCGAAATTTTAACTGAAATAGTGACACGCGGGAACAAAAAACAAAGAGAAGACAACGGCACAAACTTTGTAAACTAATTAATAAACCTTGAGGGTAAAAGAGCAGACACTGACGCTAACCTTCTTCTATCGAATTTCATACAGGTCGAAGGTTTCAACCGAAATTTACCTATAGTAGTATCGGAGTTTATCGCATCTCATTCGAAAATAGCGTATCGCGCTCCTGGTCTATTCTAACACTATAGATAACATACAATAACATAGCATAACCAAACTATCTAGACCAACTGCTGAGATGTTCTTTATGTAAGAACGGGCAAAAAAGATCGCCTAAACTGACAGTGATAATAACACAGACAAAGATAGACACTGCTTTGCTTAATTTATACCAGCGGCGTGTTTATACGATATCCTGCACATAGCTCCCAGGGAGAAAAGGTGTTACTTGTTGTTAATGCTTAGATCATCGGGTAAGTGTAATGACGATGTCATCTGTTCTGATGAAATAGCCTGTTTGTTGCTATTCTTACTGATATCCGAAGGTAATAAAGATGACTTGTCATTTTCAACTCAGTTCACAATTTCGATGTCCAGCTGATGAATTCCTGGGACTCTGTTAAGATAAATCTGGATTTAGTTTAATGGGGAAACTACCTCTCCATTATAGGTGACAGTGCATTACTGTGGCCCGCACTTCCATTTTCTTATCCAGTACATTTTGTGTGCAAAATTGCGCATCAAAGCATTAAGAAGTGCTCTTTCATTTCCTCCTGTAGAAGTTATCTTAGAGAAACGTTATTTAAAAAAAAACAACAGGCATTACTTCACCACCAGATCTCACACATCTATTAAGACATATCAGTCCTCATATTTACTGAGCGGTTCTCAACAACGTACATGGACCTAAGGAACAGGCCTATCTCGTAACCAGATAGAATAAAAATTTAACTTAAAAAAAAAAATAAAATGTCTCTGTAAGTGTAGTATTGCGCATGAAAGTGCGTGAAAATCTATAATGAAGTAACGACTGTATTATGAGATGACGTTTTCATACAGTTTGTGGCGCAGCGTGGCCGAATAGTTGTGGCGTTCGACTCAAGATCTAAAGGTCGTTGGTTCGAATCCCGACCACAGTCGTGTTGTAAGTGCCCTGGGAAAACATTTCATTCACATTTTCCTCAGTCCACCTGTCTGTGAAATTTGTACCTGGCTTTAGGCAATGAGAGATATTGTCAGAATGCTAGTATTTAGCGCCTATAAATGGCAGCGGCACTGTATGCTCCTCAGGGAGTTGAGAAAGTTCTAGAGTGATAACACCTGCTGGGGGGTAATAATAGTGTGAAGCTGCGTGAGCGGACATTAACCTGGATACAAGACTTGTAAACCGCATTATTATTATTATTATTATTATTATTATTATTATTATACGATCAATAGAAAAACACGCACATTAAAACATTTTAGTGTGCAATTTTTCAATTAAAGTAGACTTTACTGAATTAGAAAAGGAGCAGAGCAAAACACAGTAATGTATTACTCAAAGTATTTATGTAACAACAGTGTGCACGGAATCCTCTTCCAAGTCACATGCCATTCGGGCATGTGACTTTCCAAGTTTTACATGCCCGAACTGATTTTCACATGCCCGAAAGGGTAGAAATGAATGTGTTCATTGATAAGGTAACCCATGGAGCTAGAAACTATAGCGTCAAACCTTGTTCAGTTTTTTTTTTTTGTTGTTAAATTACATTAATAAAAATTAAGTGTGCACATCATTACCACTCTATGCACAACGTACTGAATTAATGAGTGACAAAAGCTGTTCATTTTAAAGCACAAACTTTATTCCTTCATAGCTACAGCCACTCTCGCATAAACTCCAACTTACATAGTTGGACCGACGTATTGGACCTATCTGGTCCTTTAAACAATGAGCAATACTCCACAAAAACTGAGCAGCTGCTTTGTCACTGGTGTATGTGTCACCAATGTCCAGACCTTTTGCTTTGTCCAGCTGACAGAGGGTGTTGTACGTGACAGAGGGTGTTGTACGTGATAGAGGGTGTTGTACGTGCAGAAGCTGAGATTTGCTTTAGTTTGATGAGGCAGCGGCCAGCCTCACCTCACTCCGAGTCGGAGCTTTTCTGGTATACCTATGAGCGTTCTTTAAATGTTGCTTACTGCACTCATGCTNGGGGGGGGGGGCAGGGGGTTCTTAATGTGCTTTTTTTTTTCTGATACTAGGTAAAGCCCAAGCAAAATTCGGGTTGAGGACAAAAAAGCCGCTGCATATTACATAGCAAGAACTAGCCCGCCGACAACCAGTACGCTCTAAGATTCACACCAGCGTGCGCCAGATATCTGATTACATGACGGAATCGCGTTTGCTATTTTTATCATGCAATGAAAAAAGGATTTGCTGCTTACCTAGCTTGCACCCATGCAGTGGCTTCGGCTTTTTCAGACTGCATAAATCGGCAAGTGTCAAAAAAAAAAATAAAAATGGGAAAATCGCTTATTCACGCCAGACGTCCTTTAAAAAAAAAAAAAGAATTTTTAGCCAACCTGGCAATCCTAGTCTGGAAACTGCACACTGCACCTGGCAGGTAGGTGATGACGCGCCAGGAAAACATAAAAAAAATAGTACAAGTCAAGCGTCAATCGAATGTGGGAATATTCATTTTCTATGAGTATAAAACATTCTTTCCGTCGAGCACGTCATACTGTCTGCTTCAATTATTATAGACCTACTTTGGTCCCCCAACAGTTGACAACGTAAATATCAGTTGGAATTCCCCAGTAACTCGCGTCAGATTCAATATACAGTAAATTCCGAAGTACCTCATAGCTAGCTATAACTGGCATTCATTGATTCATTCATTCATTCAGTGAGTGAGTGAGTGAGTGAGTGAGTGAGTGAGTGAGTGAGTGAGTGAGTGAGTGAGTGCAGCAGGCAGTCAGTCAGTCAGTCAGTCAGTCATTAATTAATTAATTCATTCATTCTATTTATTTATTTAGTTTAGTTTAATTTTACTTATTTATTTATTTTCATCGGCACAGTTATTAGAATCCATAGCCCTCAAGTCTGGTCTGAGACAAAATAAAAACAACAACCCAAAACAAACCTTCTTATCCTCTCGTCGTCTAGCACATTGTTATCGTGATTTCACCCAAAATCTCGACCCGCCGCACAGTAGACTATCAAGTACTGTTTTGTGTACTCCGTTGTTTATCGGCCACTAAGTTTTACGTACACTTTGATGACAAGAAGTTGAGTTAAGTTGGACAAGGGGAACCTCCACGGTATCCTGGGCCGCCCATGATCACCTATCAGCGGGGTAGGGAAGACTTTCGGTTCGTTCTGATAGGGAGGTGAGTTTGGGGACGATGGGAAACAAAGAAACCCCAATTTCACCGAGAGGAGAGATGAGTGAGAGAAAACCACAGGATGCAAATTAGGAGATAAAAAGATAGGAATGAGGGAATAAATGGATGGCAAAACAGAAATGAGAGTAAGTAAGTACGTGGGAAGGAGGACAGGAACAAAAAAAGAACGGCTGAAATAGTTGTTAAAAAATGTAGAAAGAAAGAAAAAAAAAAGAGATAGAAAGAAAGAAAGAAAGAATGAAAGAAAGAAAGAAAGAAAGAAAGAGCGAAAGAAAGAAAGAAAGAAAGAAAGAAAAAAAGAAAGAAAGAAAGAAAGAAAGAAAGGAGGAATGAGCAAAAGCAGGAAAGTAAACATGGGAGATGAAGGAAAGAAATAATCCGTAAGATTCAATAGACATTTTCTTTCAAACTGAACGGCAATGTCGTAACGGACATTTGGTGCACCGCTTGTCACGGCGAACTGCAACCTGACCTTAGCACTTTGTAATACAATCATACAAGGGAATGCAACAAGGAAATCAGGGCTGCAGTTTGTTTTTTTTTTGTCCCAGCGGGATCGCGAAAGGGGCCGTCCTTAGCAAAGAATTTAGTATGTCTTTAGGCAAACCAAGATGGCTGCGACCCACGCGGAAGAGCAAGAAAACAATGCACTGACGTGCGAGTGGTGTTTTCTTTACTTATATCTTTGTCTCATTCATTAGTGTACATACCACCGTTGATACTCGCCACATCCTCCTCCGACAACGATAAGATGTTCTACTAACAAATTTGATACGAAACCGTACATGGTTGCCACAATGTTGCTGCGCTTTCTCTTCTGATAATGGCAAACATTTCTGACAAACGTTTAGTAGATGTGCACCCACCCTCTCCTCATTGTGACTGGCTCACACCTACAAGAAAAGTACCCCAAATATTTCCTCCGCAAAGAACAGCCCACAGAATAGAAGGACGCCCCATATCGCGATACGGCAGGAACTAAACAAACGTAGTCCAGCAAGCACTTAGGGCCTTCACTTGGACATCATTGTTAGTGTTGACATAATGGAGCACTCCATATTAGTCTAAACACAGTTTGAAGAAATACTGGATTGCAAATCACCATAAGTTTATACGGATGAAGAGACTCGTAATTCCTGGCGATTTATTTATTTATTTATTTTTTTTGCGTAAGTTAAACAGTAATCCCAATATTGTTATCAAATCCAGCCTGAAAGTTTAAAGACAACGATTCCCCCATGTGCATAATGTAAATATTATTTATAGAATGCGGCATTGTGCGTGAACATGGCCGAAATCGCTTTGTGTCGCAGGAAGGGGTCAAGGGTCAAAGGCGCTCCAAGAAAAGGGGAGAATAGCAGGATAAAGAGAAAGAAAAAGTGAGGAGAGAAAAGATAGGAGGGTGGAGGTGCCTCCACCAAGAGATAGTTTTGCAAAGGGAGAGTCTTTATGCCCTGCAACCTACAGTACATCAATTGCGGCGCTAATCGGTATTACTACTTCTCTACTTCATCATCATCATTATTACTAAGGGCGTAGCTCTGCTTCATGTTGGATTTTTNGGGGGGGGGGGCTTATCTTTAAAACAGCGTTTCTTGTTCTGTCTTCTATAGAATGCCAAAATCTCTTACTGTTAAGTTACGTTATCATGTTACATTGCACCCCTGTTTTTCTCTTAAGCAGCTCTGCAGATTTTTTGGACTAACAAGGTGTCCAAATATTTTTTTAAAGTTCCTCTGCTTATTGAAAAGAGCTAATAAGGAGTACTTTTGGAATATTTTTCTGCTTCATATTTCTTTTAAAATTCATAGTCGTCAGTTTATTATTATCATTATTATTGTTGTTGTTATTATATTAGATATTATCTTCTTTCCTGTACATTCTCCAAAATCGACTTTATGGGATTTTATTATGCGAGATACAAAACAGAACTAGGCAATTCCATCAGAATGCCAGTCACTTATTTTAATTTCTGATTTTAAAGCAAACAGTCAAAGAATACATTAACCCATATTAGAAAACACCAATAAAAGATTCTGTAAAATCATAGTTTTTTGTTTTTTTTTTAATTAGCGCAACTGACGTGACATTCTTTTCCCAGAAATTGAGGTCCTGGTTCCACGTAGCTAACTTTCTAAGCTATGAGCAGCATACTCTAGTATGGAATGACAGCCTGCGCATTAACGAAAGGATCCCTTGCCATAGTAAATATTACATTCACTCTTTATGTCGAATGCTTTTAAGGGTGCATAAAGCACCAATGCACTAATGTAATTCTTACGGTGGTAAGAGATTCCATCGTTAATGCGCAAGTTTTTAGAAGTTGTACTCACCTAAGGACTCTACTATATGGTGGAGTTCAGGTACCCGCTGTGACTGAGATGATGTGGAAGGGAGGTAGAAGGCGGAACACAACATTGTAGAACAGAGCAATACGAGGCACCAGTATCCTAGCAAACCTTGTAGGCCTAGCATAGCTGAAACAGAAGAAATAGAACAGATGTTGTCAATAAACTGTAACAAAACGTCAGCCAATCAAAGCATTATAGTGGACCGGAACTACTTGACAGTCAGCCAATCACACGAGGGGTGGGGAGGTAACTATCTGGTGGCCTCTACCACATACACATGGACACACACACACACACACAAATAAACAGACAGACAATAGACAGACAGACATTCAGATAGACAGACAGAGAGACAGACACACACACACACACACACACACATAATTTCAAAGGTTTTATTAGACCATAGGCCAACATCATACAGTAAACAATATCACATGAGTACGATCCACTGCAGAAAGGCATACGTGTTCCTCATGCATACTATTGCCACTCATCTACCACTTTCTCATCCAGCTGACACCCAGACTTTCGAGAGTTAAATAAACTAACATACAAATCATGATATTACTTCTGTAATCACTCACTCTCTCAAATCACACTCTCAGCTCAAACACTGTAGGACAGGAGAAAGCTAAGATAAGAGTATCCCTTTAAGACTTATAAATAGCACAGTAGCTGAGATATAAGAAACACTGATAAAGCTGCAATGGAATTTCACGGAGAGTAAAAATTGCTACCAAAGAAAATATAGACCTACAACCTTTGCAACTTCTAACAGCGTAAAAAAATACTTACAACATGCATCGATCAAAGTAAATTGGCTTTACAAACAAAAGATGCCAACATTTCACAGCAAACTTTAGTGGCACATGGCACAAGTTCATGCAGAAACTCCGGGAAACATATTCTACCTTCATGTGAGGAAATTACGAAGGGTGTTTGGCAAAGCACAGACAAGGACACAATAACATTTAAATTTGCACGTCATAACATGTAATCAGCAAGCTAAGATTTTTCACAATAAAAACCGGTAGATGAGAAATGGTGAAGAAATATCATAGGGAATATACATTAACCCAATTGCAGCCAGACTAATAAGATTAGATCCACACATACAAGTGCATGGTTGGACTGATGGAAACAGGTAGAAAGCTTTACAGAATCACGGCACAATACAAAAGACGTTTCGGCAAATTTGCCTTCTTCAGCAAACACAAAAACAAATAGAGTGGACAAAATAGGTGAACAAATAAACAAAATAAGCAACAAACAAACAAAAAATTACAATTAAAAAAAGGAAATAAAATTGTATTGTGCCGTGATTCTGTAAAGCTATCTACCTACTTGCTCATCTACACTCCTGTTTTTAGCTTTACGGCAATTTCTTTACTTTTGGAGTGATGGAAACAAGAGTTACGACTGGGTAGTAGGAGAAGGGGGAGGAGTCATATTTTTTGGAGAGCATTCTTGACCACTTCGTTAGGCACAGAGAAATGATGAAATAGTGAGCACGTCGTGCTATGAAGTCTCTTCATGGATTACTCTTCTTTTGAACTATGATGCCGCACATTTCCTGAGACTTCTAAGGTAATTAATAGTCAGTGGTTAGACAGGAGAGTTTCTGAGATCTGGAAAATGCTCAATAGCAGCGCGCTGTCCAGCTGGATAATACTGGTGCGCTCTGCTCACTTTCCAGAATTACATTACATGTGTAACTGTTGTCTTTTGTCTGTATTTGAAGTGAAGCTGGAGTGATCAGATCCTGGACGTGGGCCTGAGCAAGGGGATGTGTGAGGAATCCTCATCAGTTTCTTAGTGTGATGGGCTAATCCCAGCCGAGGTTTAGACTTTGTTTAGACCAAAGCACTCATTGCAAGGCTGTGATTTGTCCATCCAGCAAAAACCCTAATCATGATTCCTTTCCTCATTTATACAGTAAAATATAAAGAAAGAACTATTTATTATTATAAATGTAGATATTTTTTTTTGTTCCTGACATCTATATTAATAAAACGCTTCAGCCAAATTTGTGTCACAGGTTTCTTGAGAACTAAGTAACGTAAAAACATGCGGTTTTCACCTAAATTCGTAGAAAAATACACGAAATGTAACTACACGTCAGTCCTCTATTTTTTTACCCTTTAAAAAAAATGTGTATAGCAACGAAACACAATCTCCGATAGATCTTTTCAATCGTCAATCGTCCAACTTTTTTCACGGAGTCTAATGTTTTCGTCTATGATGCCTTTCGGTGCGCTAGGTATTCTTTCGCCGCTGGTGCGTTGTCTGCCTGCCCATTTGTAAAATGGGGAGTTAGTCTTGTGTCTTAATATTCAAAGTCAGTTGTGCTGCCCATGAATACTATGGCCCCAGTGTGACTCTCAGTGTAAACAATGTGTGCAATTAGCTCCTTAATGCATCACTCTTAAAGTATGAAAATCAGGTATTCTCAGTGACTTTATCTTTTTCCCGTAGCGAGTAGTTACACATTTTGTCTGTCCCTAAATATTCAGTAAAAACACTTCAGGCGCGGGTAATCCCCCTTTCCAACGTGATATAACGCGTGTTTGGTGACGTAGTTGTCTAGACATGAATGGAGTGACGCAGCTTAGTGACGTAGAATGTGGAATTCCTTGCCAGTATCTCATGTCTCGTGTTACCCCAGACAAATCACACTAAAATAGCTTGATAAGATGGGAAATGGAAATCCTGACCTAGTTGCCATGATTTTTCACTCGAACTTGACAGTGGGATCCAAAGGAATTGAAAGTTCTAAACTATAGTACATGGTGCTAAAAATGACAAAGGTGACTGAAACAGGTATTCAGACAAACTTAAGATGGACCAATGGGTTTTCAGACAAAGTGAGGACTGACGAACAGTTTTGGCAGACAGATATTCAGACCAAGTCTGGACAGAGAGATATTCAGACCAAGAAAGTTGTCAGTCAGATAGAGTAGGGACATACATGCAAGGGTTCACGTGAGCAAAGTGTTCGGACCAGGTTGATGACACTAGACTGTGGGCAGCCAAACAGATGTTTTCAAGTGAGATTGTAAAGAGTAGACAGTGTTAAGACAACACAAGACAGTGGAGACAAGGCAATGTCCAGGGGTAGTGTTAAACACATTAGAATGTGAAACATTGACAAGAATAAGACAATACTCTGCTGAACAAGGCAACAATGTATCTACTACCAGAATGTTTATTGTTTATTTTGCACCTAAGACGCAGCAAATATGCCCCCCCCCCACCCCACCCCGGTCTCCGCCCCCCCTTGATCCTGCAAGATCTTTATGTATTTTTTTTTATCTTACCCTATTTTTCTTCCATCACTATTGTCTTTCCCTTTCTCTCCGCTCATGAAATTTCACCCCGTCGTTCTTATCTCCAGGAGCGGCATCCCTAACCATGGAAAATCGTCATGGATTAACAACTCTCCATTCCAAAACTGGATCCGCCTTAGAACCTCTTACTTCAATTAGAATTTACATCTAACACATCTAACCTGATTTGAAAGAGAAATGCATCTAAGAACTCCGTATTAACACGACCAGTCTCCACCGAATGACGAGCGATGTACTGCATTGTTATTGTCTCTGTCACTGACCGAATACATTTCGTCGAGAATGGAAAAAAAAATCATATCACAATTGCAGGCTACTTTGAATTCCTGATACATCATCACTGTTTGTCATCTATTAGGTATCGGTACAATTTCGAATTCTTGGAATCGATACTGATTACTTGTGTGTTTTACGGCGATACCAACATCGAGTACTGTACTTGGCAAAACATGTAACTGACACTAGCTAGGTCATGAAGTCAATAAATTTAGCAGGGAAATTATGATATGAAGCAAGAGACAGTGTTTCTGCATCACAACGCAGTCAAAATAGACTATGCCAACAGTCTACAAGTCTACTTTAATGTTATAGAAAGGGGCTAAAAATGTAATAATAACAACAACAATAATAATATGGCGGTTCATAAGTCTCGTATCAAGGCTAATGCCCTCTCATGCGACCTCACACTTTTATTACCCCAGCAGACCTGATTACTCGCGGACTTTCTCAACTCCCCTATGAGCTTACAGTGCTGTTGTCATTTACAAGAACTGAGCACTGACATTGTGACAATATCTTCCTTTGCCTTTAGCCAGGTACCTATTTCACAGACTCGTGGACTGAAGATATTGGGAATGACATGCTTTCCCAAAACACTCACAGCACGGCCGTGTGGGGAATCAAACCCATGACTTTAAAATCTAGAGTCTTACGCCGTAGCCATTTAACTATGCTGGGCCACTCAGTGTGTGCCTTACCCTTACTAACTAGGGGCAGCCCGCAGCTTCTTTACAAGCCATACAAATTTATGTAACGCTGACTAGTATATTTATTTATTATTTATTTAATTTAATAAATATATTATATATATTATNGCAGTGTGCGCGAAATCCCACACGCCCGCTGCCCGAGGCGTGTGGTTTTGGGGTCGGGCGCCTGGTTTTGGAGGAACTCATACGCCCAAATGGCGTCTAGATCTCAGTGGCAAATGCACTCAGTGTATTTGACCTTGCATTTTGTAAAGCAAAATTTCTGGTTTTTTAACTAACAGTTTGTAAAATGGGACAGTACCGACTTAATTGATCGCGAAATCGATACAAAAGGATCGCTAATTAGAGGATCAACGGCCTACGGGAGCGTTCGTTTTTGTAGTCATACTTGCAGGTGAGTCAGTCTAGGCCTGTGCCTATCCTTAAAAGAAGAAGAACAGTTAAAGTCAACCTTTCTCTGTCTTTAAACGTGGGAGAGGACCGAGGTATAAGGTGTTACGTCCCTTCGTAGAGTCATGCAATTTAAAAACAATGACCCCGTTGTACGAGGAAAACGTGCCGCTCCCGGTAAAAACAAACGAGCTGTTTAATGTTGAATTATTTACAAAAATACTCCACACTCTATCAGTTGGGAAGGCAAAAGAAGCATATACAGCATATTTTGCTAACAAATGATAATGTTTCACAAAAATATAACACAGTAAGTCGGTGTCATATTGTTTCGGAAACATCGTGAATTTTGTATAAACCTGATGACTAATGTACCGGAAGCTCGATCAGGAGTAAACAAAAGTGAAAGTAGGCCTACTGTAGGAGGTTGTATAAAGTCTAACTCAACTAGCTGAACCAGATATGAGCTTTCTGAAGTATACAGCAGGGGCAGTGCCTGGTAAGGCACCTAAAAGGCAAGTAACAAGAGCGAGGAGGACAAGAAAAAAAGACTAAAAAAGTATGAAAAGGGACGGGACAGACAGTTCCAGGCTAGCTGGAAGAATGGCAGACCATGGCTGTTGTACCTGGAGAATGAGCACATGATGAGGTGTGCATGGTGCACAGAAGGAGACAAGGAGGAGGGAAAGAGGAATGCTTTTGTTGATGGGGCAACACTAATGAAGTTAGAAACTGTGAAACAACATGAGTGCAGTAAGCAACATTTAAAGAACGCTCATAAGTATACCAGAAAAGCTCCGGCTCAGTGAGGTGAGACTGGCCGCTGCCTCATCAAACTAAAGGAGGCAAAATACTCCAGATTAGCTATAAAGTTTCGCACAGTTCATGCCCTTGCGAAAGCAAATCTCAGCTTTCCCACGTACAACACCCTCTGTCACGCTCAACATCCTCTGTCATGTAAAACACCCTCTGTCAAGTACAGAACCCCCTGTCACGTACAACACCCTCTGTCAAGTACAGCACCCTCTGTCACGTACAACACCCTCTGTCAGCAGCTGCTCAGTTTTTTGGAGTATTGCTCATTGCTTAAAGGACCACATAGGTCAAAATATACGTCTTACTATGTAAGTTGGAGTTAATGAGAGAGTGACTGTAGCTATGAAAGAATAAATTTTGTGCTTTAAAAGCTTTTGTCATTCATTAATTCAGGACGTTGTGCATGGAATGGTAATGATGTGCATACTTAAAAATAGATTAGAGGAGAGGAAATGGCTGTTACTTGCGCTGCTCATCTCGCAAAATAACCTCACTTTATATAAAAGCTTCAAATAAGGCCCTCAAGACCGCAGGGCTCGCCCATAGAAACCAATATTAAGACAATTATTGTTCGCCTTGACTATCGTAGCCCCTCGCAACATATGACGTACATAAAGCCTTTATCCTTGGCCACGAACAATTCTTATAGACGTACTGGTACTTCCGGAAGTGACGTTGCCGTGTCGTGGATGACGTATTTCGTATATCAATGGACTATTCATATTTACACGTTATAATTCTTGATAGTGACTCAGCGCTTGAGAAACATGCCATAACGAAGGGTTGATAGTGCGAAGATACTGTCAAGCAGTGAGGAGCCACGGCTGTACATAGTTACGATGGTAAAGAAGAGACAATGATCAGACAAAGCAGTCTTACGAGGAAAGATCAGTGAGGCATGTAAGAGCATGGTGTAAAGACAGGGGGAGAGATAATGAAGTCCAAGGGCAGGGCAAAAAAAAAAAAACAACAAACAAACAAGCAAAAAACAACAAACAATGAGATCAAACAATCATAAAGGAAGGCAAAAAAACTGCGGTGAGACAAGACGGTCGCGAGTCAAGCCTAACAAAAGAGTGCTGAGCTAAGACACTAATGGAAATAGCGATGGCATCAAACTGTCGTAAGCCAAGGCTAATCAAAAAAAACCCACAAAAACGCTGAGATAAAACAGACTTAAGTCAAGGCAAACATAAAATAAGCGATGAGATAAAAGTCTTCGGGCAATGCAAAAATAAAAAAAAAAAACAACGCAAAAGAATAATACTATAAGATAAGAAAAGTCAGTCATGCAACAAGGAAATAAAAAGCAGAGATGTTAAACTTAAAACAGTCGTTAGTCAAGGCAAAGACTAGGATGGGATAAAACAAGGCAAAAACATTTAAAGAGACAAACAGTCCAAAGGCAGCACCCCCACCCCCCTCACCCTCCTCAAAAAAAAAATAATTAAAGATAAGGAATGATATTTCATAAAGAGCTGTGATAAAAAAAATGGAAACCGCAAAAAAAAAGGTCGGGGTGGGGCTGTGAGAGTAATCAACGGGCCTTCAAATGTAGTGATAACTACTCACGTTAGAAGGCACTCCTTTCTAGCATATATTATTATAGTAGCAGACCCAACTATTCTACCAAGTTGTACTGAGGCGGGTCTATAATTTTTTCGAGTTACCAACCAACCAACCAACCACCAACCAACCGACCGACCGATCGACCGTCCGACCGACCGACTGACCCTCTATACTTTTTTTTTCTTAAATTAAAGAATACATATTTTATGCAGTTACTCTTTCCTGTAATATGCCTACCAGCTTTACGATGCAGTTAGGACATCCTACTAGACTAGGTAGCTGCGACGCTATATTTGTAAATTAAACGTGTGATAAGTCGTTTCAACCTGGTGCACATCAAATTTTAGCGCGTCTTCTTTTTCTTCAGACCAGGCTTAACTTTTGCATCATGTTTTATGCAGATCTAGATCATCTTAAAGCATGAAATGTAAAAACAGTCTTTTAGGCCTGCTCACTCCTTCAATCATATTTCATGTAAATCTCTTGACAACTTTCCATAGTTCAAATGTTAACAAACAAACAAACAAACAAACAATCAAACTTACTAACTAACTAACGAACGAACCAACCCGTGTGCAACACTCTCATTGACCATGGTATTGATACTAATTAATATTTGTGTGTGCTCTTGTATGAAAGCATGTCTGTCCTTACCCGTATTACATATGAAAAAACAGCTTCCTTTTACTTTGTGTATTAACCTCTACCTCCAAAGAGACGCAGGGGAAAACAACAGAAGGTGAAACGTCAATCATCATGACGCTTACCACTCATAAATGTTGACCAAAACAGAAGAAAAAAAAATGAAAAAAAAATAAAATGAGTGACAATTTTCTGTTAAGCGCTGCAGACAATACCGCCCCTCGACCTCAGCAATATTGAAAATGCTAAGTGAGTGAAAGTTCTGAAGAAAGTTTAGATTAAATGTAATGCAAGGAGAAAAAGAAAAAACAAAACTGGATGACTGAAAATCCTTTTAAGCGCTCGAGATTGCGCCACCCCTCAACAATATTGCAAAGGCTTGGTGCGCGAGAGTTGTGAAGAACATTTAGACTAATTGTTTAACTTCTTACTTTTGGAAAGAAATAGAGGAGATCAATTCCTCAAGGGTCTTTATTTCAGCCCATATACTCGACCACTTCTGATTTCTCTTAAACAATGACTTTTCCAAATTAGCAAGCAGCAACATTTTCACAGCGATTTACCGAAATTTAGCGACAATATTTGAGAGGGATCTCTTCTCATTGTAAAAATTACATAAGTGCATCGATGCTGAATGCATCCTCAGTGGCGTTCAGTGTGCAGAGTTAATGTAATTCTTGCGATAATAAGAGATCCTATCGTTGATGCGCAAATTAAGATACAAGTATAATATGAGGATAAAATGTGCGATATTGTAGCATTTCGCGCTAACAGACACCCGTATGAGAGCAGAGCTCTGAATTCGAGTTGCACGACCCCGGGATATTCAATGGCTTCCAGCACCGTGCACTGCCAACTGATTCTTATCAAATGTAAACAGAAGTTTTTGGACACATGTGCCTCTGCGAAGATTACTTCTGCCGGATGTTTTGGAAAATTTTAAAACTGTTAGGAAAAGTTACAGTTTAAAGACATTTTGGATAGGTTTCTTGTATTAAGGACTGCTGATTTATGGACTCTTTATACCGAGAAGATCACTCTCATAGAGCATAACTTTAAGTCTGGTGCTAATATGGTGTGATAAATGCAGACATCAGAAGTACCATACCGCGTCCCCATATATTATCTCCAACGCGACCATCGCCATGACCAAGCGAGACCACATTCATCCTACCACATTAAACCATTAATGCGTTGGCTTTTATAGCATTTTTTTCGTTCAGTGACAAGATTACAGATAGTTCAATGCACCCTTTTTAATATGATAAAACTGGTCACGGTAACTGCTACAGCCCAATAACGCACAGTTTGCTCACTGGAAAGCCTGCCCGTCGAGTACTCACGGTCATCATTTCATCTGGAGTTTATAGTAAGTTTTCCTCGTTCTAATCAATCAAAACCGGCACAGTATTTGATGTGTACATACAGAAGGCCCACTATCTCACACACAAGCGCCCGTTATCTCAACAAGCCTCCATATTTCATTACTGATGCGCAGCAAAGTACTATGTCCTATCCTTGCACGTCAATCTTGGGCAAGATACCGTGAACTTAAAGTGTGAATAGGCTATAGAGCCTGCAGAAATGTCAGTTGTAGAAACTGGACGTGCCCCAGGCTGGGCGCGGGCTGGTACATATACTCTATCGTTCGCAAAATCTAGACA
Organism: Ellobium chinense; assembly: GCA_033807755.1. Lineage (NCBI taxonomy): Eukaryota > Metazoa > Mollusca > Gastropoda > Ellobiida > Ellobiidae > Ellobium > Ellobium chinense. The sequence goes on along the minus strand of JAWQUT010000066.1, from coordinate 359,671 downwards.
GACAGACAGACAGACAGACAGACAGACAGACAGACAGACAGACAGACAGACAGGCAGGCAGGCAGGCAGGCAGGCAGGCAGGCAGGCAGGCAGGCAGGCAGACACACGCACACACACACACGAGGATTTCATCAAACTCCACGTCGAGATCATAGAGGACGGATCTCCTGCCCCCTCCCCCCCCCTGCCCCCAACACTCCCAGTCACCTTTCTCCCCTGATATCTCCCCTAAATAAAGGAGAACGCAAGAATTTTTTTTTTATTCTTCTGTCCGAGAAATATGCCACTCTGATTTATCAAACACGTGCAGTCAGCCGGACATCGCAAGGCGTAACTTCAAAATCATGACTTCCTAGTTCCTTTCTAGTTTTCCATTGTCAGAGGAATATGACTGACTAATATCATGTTACATTGGCTACAAGTTTTGATGAAACAGTGACACAGCTATTTACATTTATTTAATGACTCCATCGGACGTAAGCTATGTTAGAGTTGATTAAATAAGGATGGTCTATATCTGAGCTGGTCAGAGCCGGCATCTCAAAGAACATTCTCAGAACTAGACTTTCGTAGACAACAAACACCAGTTTCTGCTGGTTTGATCTGGAAATCGAGGTACAGCTACGGACAAACATGTGTCGCATAAGATAGGACATCCCTGACAAAATCGGCCCGCTCTCTCAGGCTGGAAAATCACAAGCTATCAGCGATTTTGGTCCATGTGGTAAACAAACGACGTCATTTGGAACGTACCCGGCACAATAATAATCATAGATACCATCTGCCTTTCTCCCTTTCTGTCGCAAGTGATTTCCTCCATGCTCCCGTGTGACGTCAAGGAGAGAGTCCCAGGTGGTTCTTTTAGTATCAAACAGCCTCGCTTAACTGCAATCCGGATAAATGCAGCTTCCGACTTCCGCATCGGCACAGTTTGCACATAACAAAATAATGTCATGAGTATTGTAGTATTTAGGCCGCTTGTATAGACTCAAAAAAGGGTGACGAAAAGATGCTTGATAGTGTTGCACTGCTACGACGGGGACAGAAAGTATACTCCACCCCGTGACTCATTGGGATTGGGGCTCTAGAAGAGGAAACTAACAATAAACTGTCTTCTACTAACTTTCTGTCTATACCAAACCCCAACAGAATGAATATTATATGTGAGGAATAACAGGAGCTGAGAGCTAACAAGTAATCCATGGAAAAAAAAATCTAATAATACCAGCATAAGAGAAGGTAAATTAATTGAACATATCATTATTCCAACATCCTAGTTCAGTTAATGACAAATGTAAAGTGTCGATTAAAAGCAAAGAACCTGAATGAAAATAACAACTAAGCTTCTAATCAGCCTGTGACGGTAGACTGCTGTCACAAAGATTTTGAACTGAAAGCAATCGGAATTCCTTTTTACCCTTTTCAGTGAGAGTGCAACGCGACTCTTCTTGATTCTGCTTGAGAACCTCTGGTAATCCAAATGTCGAACCTGTCTGTCTCGTATACGCGTATGTATATGTATATGTGTACGGTGTGTATTAATTGTGTGTTTGAGAAGTAGGGTAAAGAGAAATGTGTGTGTTTGTGCGTGTGTTCGATGTGTGTGTGTGTGTGTGTGTGTGTGTGTTCGGAGTGTGTGTGTGTGTGTGTGTGTGTGTGTGTGTGTGTGTGTGTGTGTGTGTGTGTGTGTGTG